>JABSNV010000515.1:0-84769 GCA_024085815.1 Flaveria linearis
TGAATTAAGTTGACATGTTAGTACCAAACATGTTACTTTTGATAACTTATTAGTTAAATTAGGGTGAAAAATCAACCTTAATATCTAAACTCACTTGAAAATTGAAAATAATATCTAATTAACATGTTACTTTAAACAAGTCACAGGGAACTTCCGCTTAATTAACTCTTATAAAATAAAGTAGGTTAAAGTGTAATTACTCAATGTATTTTGATAAATTTGTTCAAGACTAATTGCATGTTATATATTTAAGTGTTACTTCTGGAATAATTTAGGGTAGAGTACTTACACGTTAATATGTAAGCACGTCGTTTTAATGAGTTTTTACCGCTGATACGTGTGACGACCTAATCTTGGTGCATAAAAGTCCCTTACTACATTAGAATGATGCGGTGTTATTCTACAGGTTTAGATGCACATTAAATAGTTGTGCGTTGCATATCATATAAATTTCGAATGTTGTTCTTGATCCTAGATACATTATCGCAGGGGGCTCTACCTTTAAACCTCACAAAGGGGAAGGAAACCCATGACTTGTGTCTAATTTTTAGATCCATCATTGAAATAAGATTAATTTGATGTTACATTGCCAATATAAAAACGGCTTTATATTTTTAAGAATTTATATAAGAAAGCACATATAAAATTAAAGAGAAGAAAATTCTAAATTTAAAGTTGTGCAATTGGTAAGATACAAATTTTGTTCAAACTTAAAAAAAAGATTGTGTAACCGCTTAGTCTTCTGGTCTTCCGTTGTAACATGTTCATATACATGTCAATATCTTATATATTATAATCATGTTACCGTCTATATCTCCACTACAAGGAAAGAGATCATTAGCGACGACATTTGTCGCCGTTATTAGTAGCCGTTTTCGCCGCTATTAGTATTAGCGGCGACATGTCGCCGCTAAAGAGTCGCCGCTAATGATTCGTCGCTAATGGAACCCTGGTCGCCGCTGAAGAGTCGCCGTTAAAGATGTCGCCACTAATGAGACTTTTAGCGGCGACACTTGTCGCCGCTAATAGTTAATTTTAATTTTAAATTTTTTTATTGTTTTTTTTAATTTTCTATTTTGTAAACCGAATAAACCTGTGTAAAAATAAACCCAGATTTCCAGATTTTCCCAACAACACAAAAAACATATCCAACAAATAGTATTAAGAAGTACAATACGAGGTTTAACAATACGAAGTACAATACGAAGTTTTCCCAACAACACAAATAACCGCTATCCTATTCATCGTCCTCGTCCGAATCATCATCTTCATCGGCTTGTTGTGTACCTTTCTGAGAGGCAATAAGTTGCGTAATTTGCGACATAAAGTTTGCATTCTGAAACAAACTTGCGATTTGAGCCTACAAAACAAAACATACATTATAAGTTGTGTAATTTACCCATTTTGACCCGTTTTAACTCAAATTAGCGTGGTTTTTACTATATCAAGTTTGTTTGTATGATTTTGATCCATTTCAACCAAATGTACATAATTCAACTTAAATTTAACCATTTTGACTCGTTTTAACTCAAATTAGCATGGTTTTTACTATATCAAGTGTGTTTGTGTCATTTTGATCCATTTCAACCAAATGTACATAATTCAACTTAAATTTACCCATTTTGATCCGTTTTAACTCAAATTAGTGTGGTTTTTACTATATCACGTGTGTGTTGTATCATTTTGATCCATTTCAACCAAATGTACATAATTCAACTTAAATTTACCCATTTTGACCCGTTTTAACTCAAATTAGCGTGGTTTTTACTATATCAAGTGTGTTTGTGTCATTTTGATCCATTTCAACCAAATGTACATAATTCAACTTAAATTTACCTATTTTGATCCGTTTTAACTCAAATTAGCGTGGTTTTTACTATATCACGTGTGTTTGTATCATTTTGATTCATTTCAACCAAATGTACATAATTAAACTTAAATTTACCCATTTTTACCCATTTTGACTCATTTAAGATAAACCAACAATGATACACTTAACTCCTTCAAGATAGGAACTCTTACTTCATATAGTCTCTAACTTCTTGACAACTTGTAAAACCGTGGATATCTCCCAGAAACAATCAAATCACGATCTCAATCATGTGAATGCGGAATGTAAACATGATTGGAATGAAAGAAGATCGAATTGATAAAAAATACTTCTTGTATTGAATAAAGCAACCTATTACAGGTCTTGTGCGAAAAACACACAATACTGGAGTGAAATATGATCAAAAGCCTAATTACAAAACGAAACTAAACTATTTATACTAAACAAACAGTTCTCGCGCGACAGACTTGTCGCGCAGTTGTGCATTTCGCGCGGGTCCAGCCTCTCGCGTGGAATGTTCTTTCGCATGAGAGCTTCATCTCGCGTGACTCCATCTTTCGCTTGTCATCTTTATTTTTTGTGTTTGTTTTTTTGCCGAGCCTTGATTAGTCCTCTACAATCTCCCCCCAGGCTCGGTGAAACTTCATTAGTCAAAATCAACATTTGCTCTCTTGTAAGTACCAGAATAAGCGTACCATTTATTTCGAAGGATTCGATCTGTCATCCAGACATATTGGCAAGACAAGAAATAAACAGACTCATCAGCTGAAATAGGACAGTGTAGTAGCTTAATCAAGTCGTCTTTGCCGAATTTCATTAAGTCAGCTGGATCAATGATTCTAAATGATCTGTCAGTACATTTGATCACAGCATGACCTGAATCCTTTTCACATCTCCAAGAAATTAATTGCTTTAAAGAATTTGGAGGAACAGGAGCATGTACTGGACTTTCTTATGAATTTGGGATGTTGATAGACTCTTATTTTCATCGGAGCTTTAGTATTTTCATCAATTCTTGTAGAGTCATCAATCACCTTTGATTTAGCAGTTTTGAAGTCCTTGAAATTTGTTCTCATCTCCCTTCGTATCATTGATCTCATTAGTTCAGCTTCGCTATAATTGCTTTCATTAAAGAATGGAGCTTTGCCCATGGAATAAAGATCAGCAGCACGTAAAGTATGGAAGTCTTGAGTGCTCTTCAGATAATCAATTTCTCCATTCTTTCTCTTTATGACATACAACCTTCTCGCCATCATAACCCCAGCTAATAACATGAGACATTTCACCATATTTTGTTTCGGCTTTGATATAAACAGAAAATGAGCTTCAGTAGGTGGTGGTGGTGCTTTGAATAGTAAACCTCCTCTAGTGTATAAAGCAATTTGTCCAGTAGAATCTTTTGTGTTGAAACATTAGGAGTTGAACCACTCACAGTCTCAGTTGGAATTTCTCCTTCTTCAAGATTAATATCTTTGAATAAATCCTGTAGGTTGTTCCCAAATATATCCGTATACTCATTTTGATCATCCAAATCATTAAACAAATCAAACTCTTCTTCTACAACACCTGATGAAGATTGTTGAAATGAGTATAGTTCCTTTTCATACAAATTCTCAGTATCAGGGTCAAGTGGATCATATCCTTCTGGATCACTAGCACTTGGTCGAGTGACATTATCAGTGCTAGTATCACCAGTTGGATTAGAAGATAATCCTTTATCATCACCTCCATCATCATCATTATTATTATCATCATCATCTCCTCCTTCATGTTCACCATCATCTCCACCACCATCATCATCATCATCATTGTCATCATCATCCTTATCATCATCAACATCATCATCTTCTGAATCCTCATAATCAATCAAATCTTCATCCTCTTCTTCAGTAACAACAGGAAGATTCATCATATGTTCTGGCTCAACGAAAGCTGTAGATGTAAAAGCTTCAGTGATAGGTACTTCAGATGAAATTAGTACATCTTCAGTAGTACTAACACTTGGCTGTTCTTCAGTAGTTTGAGCTTCGTTGACCTTTTCACTTTCTTGAGTATCTTCTCATGTCCTAACCGACGATGCCATAATATGGAATCTTTCTCCGAGGCTTTGGACAATAAGCAAGAAGCAGTTACTAAAGAATTTGAACAATGCATATCAAGAAGATATGTATCATTGTCTCTTGGAGTCCTCATCAAAACCCATTCCTCAGGAATAACAAAACCCGGTTTTATGATTAAGTATTCTTTGTTCGTGAAGTGTGTAGAATATTGTTTGTCACAAATTTGAGACACACTTAACAGGTTATGTTTTAATTCCTCAACAAAGTTAATATTTTCAAAGCTAAGGACACCATTAGTAACTGTACCACGCTTAGTTATACGTCCTCCTTTGTCTCCTGCGAAAATCACTCTTCCACCATTATAAGACTGAACATCTTGTAGTAAAGATAAATTTCCAGTCATGTGTCTTGAACAACCGCTGTCTACATGCCATAGGCTTTCAATAGTCTTTTGCGGTTGTCCCTGCATAAGTAACAAAATTACTTAGCTTTTGGTACCCAAGTCAAACATGACTTGAGCACACTATGTGTTGCATTAAGACAAAAAGATTTTAGAGTGTTATATTTATTCAGCATATCAGTCTTTTCATTAATACTTTTCACCTTGATGTTTTCTTTTAAATCAATTTTCAAACTCTTATGCTTTTCGACATTATAAGCATTATCAAATTTTGATTTCATTTGTTTTGCAAATTTTCCATGAGTGAAAAATATTTTTCTATTATGAGCAATAGAATTATGAAATCTTTGTTTGCTTAGTAATTTTTGTCGAAAAGGACAATTGTTTGCCAAATGATTCATGTTTCCACACTGATAACATTTCTTTTGTTATGTGTGGAAAATAAACTGTGAATGACAATTATAAAAATTGTCATAAAAACCAAAGTCAGATTGACTTTTTGGTTTAATATTCTGCACAGTCTCTCGAATCTTTGCTTCATTTGATAATTGCTTGTTCATCTTATGCAAATTGAGGATATTGTTGAATTATGACCACTTTTGATATGAGATTTAGCAGCTGTGACTTTTGGAATTGATGATGCTGGAATAGGACCAGTCTTAGAATTTGCTGGAGTAGGACCAGGCTTTGATATACGAATGGATGCTGGAGAAGGACCAGGCTTTGATATGCGAATGGAAGCTGGAGAAGGACCATGCTTTTGAATTTTCAGATTGGATGAAGAAAGAGCATTCACTTGCAAATCTGGGCTACAAATATCTTGGTTCACAAGGTTAGCATTATGATAAAGTTTATTTTTAAAGAATCGAAAATTCGTTTCTTTGAAAATATAATCTTCATTTTCAATTAAACCTTTACAAATCTATTTTTAAAGTCCTTTTCAATTTTTGCTTTTTGATTTGCCCTCTGTTTTGCATTCAAATTACATGTATTATTTTATTTAATCTCATTCAAATCAACAATCTTTTCATTTCTTGACAAAGTTTGATTACAACTGGATCTTAAAACATTTACATTCTTATTTTTCAAACTTTCACTTTCATTTTCACTCTCACTGTCACTCTCCCACTCTTCAACCAAACCATCCACCTTCACATGATCTGCACAAAAATTTTCAGTTGATTGTTTAGGTTTAGTTATTATGATAGGATTAACAGAAAGATTTACTTTAACTGAAGGTTTTAATTCTAAGGATGGAGAGAAACCTATCCCATAGCTCATATCAGAATCAGAAATGACATCAGATGAAGGTAAACATGAATAATCATGATTAATTGGAGGAGCAATGTTTGAAAATCCAACACCGCATTTTCCTCCTTTTATCTTCTTTGTCATTTGTGACTTGATAATCCCTTCAACCATAGTTGATGAAAGTTCAAATTTTTCAATAGTCAATTTAGCCGAGGCTAGTTCACTGTTGAGTCTATTAATTTCTAAGGCGAGTTCATTGTTTCTATTTGTCAAATCATTATATGTACATTCTTTATCATGAAGATTTAATTGTAAATTGTATACTGTACTATTTAAACCTTCAAGTTTTTCTTTGAAAATCTTTTCATTTGATTTGTGTTTTGAGCTTGATATTGAAGTTTTTCAACTTCCATTATCAAGTTTTCATTATGAACTCTATACCTTTGAACTTTCTCAACACAAGAATTTGTGCATAAATCATATACCTTTTGTTCAGAACTTTCTCCTTCAGTCTCTTCAACTTTCTTAATCATGAAAGCTTTCATAACAACAGCTTGTTCTTCCACTGGAGCAACTTCAACAGTCTTTAGATCTTCACATTGGTATTTGACTGGAGGCTCAACAGTGTACTCTTCAACTGCTATCCTTTTCTCAGCAATTTTCTCATCCTGTTCTTTCTTCTCAGCTTTCTCTTCACAGTTACCTTCTTCTTTCTCTTCTTCAACTTCCTCCTTCTTTTCTTCAACTTCCTCATTCTCTTCTTCAACTTCCTCAGCAAAAAAACCTTCCATCAGATCATCAGAAACAAACTCAGCAAACAGATTCTCTCCGGTTCAGTAACAATCTTGGCAATAAAAGCAGTAGATAATGTCAGATCAAGAGCTTCCATTTGGTCAGACCAATCATATTCAGCATTAGTTTGTGAAACCAATGCTTTGCTGCTTCCAGAAGTACTTGCTTTGTCTTTCTTTGTTTCAATCTTCACATTGACCATTCTTTTTGGAGCTTCAGCTTGACCAGACTTGGGTTCAGTACATTCTCTAGCAAAGTGACCTGGTTTGTCACAGTTGTAACATCTCAGATTAGATTTGTCAAAACCAATTTTGCTAGAATTGTTTACTCCAAACATTTCCTCCCAGTACGTCTAGCAAAGTTCTTTGCCCTGTACACAACCATCGCCATTTGGTACTTGATGTCATTTTCTTCCACATCATCAGGATTTACTTGTTGAAGATCATCAATCAAGACATTAGGAGCAGTGAGTCTACCAGCCATAAAATCTTCATAGCTTGACATGAATGTAGTGAATAGAACAAGATGTTCCTCAGCAATCTGGACTGTCTGCTTTGAAGGATTTGTGGTAGCAACATAAGCATGTTGACCACTTTGAGGAGCTTGAGTTTGAGGGATTTGTTGATGGATGATGGGGGAATAGTGTTGAGTAGCTGGAATTTGAATTTGAGGGTTCATAACTGGTTGTATATTAGAAGATGCTGAACTTACAGTTTGTTGTTGCTGACACATCTATGTATAACTGACATAGTAATTAGGATTACTAGCTATCTTAGCATAAAGAGCAGTTGCTTCAGCACCCAAAGAACTTAAATGATTTGCAGCTCTCTGCTTATCATCCATCTCATATGACTTGATGGTTGAAATAAGATCGGTCATAGGAAGAGTATACAAGTCTTTAGTTCTCTTGATCAGTGTACAGTTGTGATTCCAACTGTATGGAAGTGAATTCAGCAGCTTCTTGTTTACCATAATTGGTTTCAAAGTAATCCCAGCACTCTTCATTTTAGTTACAGTTTAACAAACCTGGCAATCTGAACATCCAACGCTTCACCCACAATATGATTAAACATGTTGAATTCTTGATTCAACATATCCTTTTTACTTTCCCTCATATATTTATTGCCCATGATCTGAGTTTCTAGTGCATCCCATAACACCTTTGCACCTCTGAACTCTTTGAACTTATGAGAAATTTCAGTAGTCAAGGCCATAGTAATGGCAGCATAAGCTTTGTCATCAAGCTCTAACCTCTTCATGTCATCTTCGTCCCATAAGTGTTCTGGTTTCTTGACCATCTCCTCTTTATCATTCTTGTATATGGGAATATACGGACCATACTGGATCGACCTCCACATCTTAGGTTCCGTGTAAATAACATTTCAAACCGGTAAGCCCAATCTGCATAATCGTCTTCGCTGAGAAGTCTAGGTGGCTTGTTCCCAGTACCAAGTTTAGTATCAAGATGAAGAGAAGCAGTAAGGTGCTTTAGATTAGGTGTTGTTGAAGACATGTTGATAAGAAATTCAGAAATCAGACTTTTCGCGAGAGAAGCTTTCGTGCGAAAAACCGTTTTCGCGCGACCAAATTTTTTCGCGCGAGATTTTACTTCGTGCGAAACTTCACTTTAACCTTCAAGCAAAATCGCGTGAAAAGTAAGTTAACTGCCTGTGCGAAAATTGTTAATCTCGCACGCGAAAATTCCAATTTTCGTGCACAGTCAATTCTCCAAGTGTTTTTCAAGTGAAAATCACCTCTAATTCACTGAATAGGTCCGATTATACTCATTTTAGTCCGATTTTAATGAATTTAGTTCAATTTTTAACCTTAATTATGATTAAAGGTCAACTAAAGTCCACTAAATCAATCCAATTCAATCCAAATGCTCAAAATTTTGGCAGCATAACATCACCATGGCTTAATCTCAAGTAACCTATGATGAATACCACCAGAAATGAGTAGAAATCAATCCAAAACTTCTTCAAATCGTGATTCTAGAGCCTAAAGCTCTGATACCAATTGTAAAACCGTGGATATCTCCCAAAAACAATCAAATCACGATCTCAATCATGTGAATGCGGAAAGTAAACATGATTGGAATGAAAGAAGAATCGAATTGATCAAAAATACTTCTTGTATTGAATAAAGCAACCTATTACAGGTCTTATGCGAAAAACACACAGTACTGGAGTGAAATATGATCAAAAGCCTAATTACAAAACGAAAACTAAACTATTTATACTAAACAAACAGTTCTCGCGCGACAGACTTGTCGCGCGGTTGTGCATTTCGCGCGGGTCCAGCCTCTCGCGTGGAATGTTCTTTTCGCGTGAGAGCTTCATCTCGCGTGACTCCATCTTTCGCTTGTCATCTTTATTTTTGGTGTTTGTTGTTTTGCCGAGCCTTGATTAGTCCTCTACACAACTGTAGAGCACAAACCATTCTAGCTTAAGTTTTTCGCTTGGAGAAAGATATTTCATTTTTTTTGCGCTAGCCGGACGACATTTTGACTCAAATGCATATATCTTTCTTTTTTCAATAATGATATCTTCATTTCTATCAGGGCAATTGAACTGAGTCTCAACATCTCGAAGGTACCTCGAACAAAATGATAAAGCTTTTTCAGCAACATAACCTTCAGCTATACAACCTTCTGGTCTTGCCTTGTTTCTGACATAATTTTTTAGTTTTTTCATATACCTTTCAAATGGATACATCCATCTCATACACACTGGACCACCACGTATCGCTTCATCAGGTAAATGCAAAACTAAATGAACCATAATGTCAAAAAACGCTGGAGGATAGATCAATTCTAACTTGCACAATATTATAAGAATGGTCTCCTTAGCTTTCTTCATATCATCTATTAGTAGTGTTCTGGAGCAAAGTTGCTTAAAAAATGTACACAGATCAACTATTGGTGTATAAGTATCTTTGCCCAAAATACCTCTAACACCAATCGGTATCAAACGTTGCATGAGAATATGACAGTCATGAGATTTCAACCCAGTAATGTTAGTATTGTTATCTATCACTCTCTTGCTTATATTAGATCCAAACCCATCAGGCAGTTTTACATTTTTCATAAACTCACAAAATAACTTTCGATCACTGGTCTTCAATGAGTATTTTGGGTGGGGGCTACACTACTTGCCATTTTTTTTCTCTAACCATTGCCTACTCCGAATATTTAGATTTTTCAAGTCAACCCGTGCGTTTGGTGTATCTTTGCTCTTTTCATTCATTAAAAGAGTACCTAGCAAACTATCACACTCATTTTTCTCCATATGCATCACATCTAAGTTGTGTTTTAGCTGTAGAGAAAACCAGTACTCAAGTTCAAAAAATATGCTTCGTTTGGACCAATTTAACTCATACTCCTCCCGCTTTGATTTAACACCTCCAAAATCAGGATGCTTACCCGGTAAACAGTGCCGAAGCTGGCTAAGTTGAGTTTCTATGTCAGTCTCACTAAATTGTTTCGGAGGGGCTCTTATCTCGGGTTCCCCGTTGAAGTCAAAACTTGTTCTCCATTCATGGTTTCCATCTAAAAATCGACGGTGACAAAAAAAACGACTTTATTTGTGACACGCATTGAAGGAGTGTCTTCGTTACAAGTCGGGCATGCTTTGTAGCCCTGCTCGCTCCAACATGATAGACTACAACGAGCAAGAAATTCGTTTATAGTCCATAACAAAGCTGCCCGCATTGTGAAAAATGTGTTTGTCGCCATGTCTTTAGTACGTACGCCCGACACCCACAACTGCTTAAGCTCATCCACCAACGGCCTAAGAAAAACATCCATGTCCTTCCCGGGGGATTTACGACCAGAAATCAACAATGACAACATGAATGAGGACTCCTTCATGCATAGCCATGGAGGAAGATTGTATGTAGTGAGTATGACAGGCCACGTGCTATGAGCCAAACTCATGTTACCAAATGGATTGAAACCGTCAGCTGCAAGTCCTAGGGGTACATTTCGGGGTTCTCTCGAGAAGGTAGGGTACTTTATATCAAAATCATTCCATGAAGTACCATCAACAGGATGACGCATCGTACCATCTTCAGATCGTCCGGTATTATGCCAAATCATATCTTTTGCAGTGTGCCTTGAAGAATACAAACGTTGTAGTCTAGGGGTTAAAGGAAACCATCGTAACACCTTGTGAGGTAACTTCTTGCCCTTTGTATTTGTATCGACCCACCGACTCCCGTTACAAACTGGACAATTTTCTAACAATAAGTTTTTGCCCAGAAAAGAGCACAATCATATTTGCACACGTGTATCGACTCATACCCTAAACCAATCTTCTTTAATGTCTTCTTGGCTACATAGTGAGAAAAAGGAATTTTGTTACCTTCTGGATGTGAAGACTGTAACAACTCAAGGAGCTCATCAAATAAGCTATTGGTCCTCAAAGCTTTGCTAAAAAGTTAAGGGAAGAAAACTTAATATTCATAAGCTTTGCTAAAAAGTCAAGGGAAGAAAACTTAGTACAACCAGGATATAATTCTGATTGAACTTCCTCTAACAAGTCCTCAAAATCATCACGGACACCGCTACTCTCTTCCATGACGTCTTCGATAACGTCAGCCATTTCGTTTGTTAGCTCAACATCATCTACAACTACAACTTCAGGAATTAAACTTTCACCATGATAGATCCAACCTTGTACGTCCGACACATGCCCCATATTTCTAAATGATATTTCATTTTAACCCATCCTAATAATTGAGTATTCTAACATTTCCTACACGGACATGTAATTAAGCCATATTTGTCGATATGCTTTTCACTCATATCGATAAAAGAGCTGAGTCCTTGCTGATACTCGGGCGATCTACGGTTCGGATTAAGAATCCAACTTTTATCAACAGACATGATTACAACACTGCAATATAATTTAGGATTTAAGTGGAGGAATATAATCATTGTGATTAAAATAAGATCACGAAATAATTGTTATTTAGAATTTTTATTAAAGATGTACATCTAATTAGAAGTACTAATTATTTACATCTTTAATATAACTAATTATTTATAACTTTCTAATTATATAATAGGTATTTAAATAATTAGATGTACATACTATTAAAGATGTAAATGGTTAACTATATGGATTTTAGTATAACTAATTATAAAATACCTAATCTAATTAGAAAATACTTAGTTAACCATTTACATCTAATTATTTATGTACATCTTTAAAGATGTACATACTAGTATTTACAACTTTCTAATTATAAAATACCTAATCTAATTAAAATTGTAAATAATTATTATGTATATCTAATTAGAAATACTAATAAATGGTTAAGTTCACTTTTGTCTTTACCATTTGAGCTAGTTACATTTGACAATATTCGTGATATATATCTATCATTTTTTAACCGATCATGTTTATTTCGCATAGTAATAAACATTATCTATCATTTTTGACATTATCTAATAAACATTATCGGCATCATTGCATCAACTAGACCAAAATTTATCAGCATCATTGCATCAACTAGACCAAAACATTATCTAATAAACATTATCGATCATGATATATATCTATTATTTTTTGACAATATTCGTGATATATATCTACCATTTGGCTACTAATCTAAACTAAAATACAATTATCAGCATCATTGCATCAACTAGACCAAAATTTAACAACTAAGCACAATATAAAACAAAAAATTTTAAAAAAATAAAAAAAATACCAAAATCTAGAAATTTTTGTAGTAGCGGCGACAGAAAACGCAGCAACGGCGACGGTGATGGCTGGTGGCTGGTCGGATGGTGGTGGCCGCGGGTGGTGGTGGTGCCTGCTCGGTTGCGGCGTGGGGGAGAAGAGAAGGCGGATGGTGGTGGCCGCGGGTGGTGGCCGCGGGTGGTGGCCGCGGGTGGTGGGGTCGGAGAGGCGGTGGCTGCGGGGTCGGAGAGGCGGTGGCTGCGGCGGCGGAGGCGTCGGCGGAGGCGTCGGCGGTGGTGGGTTGTCGCAGGGAGAAGGCGTCGGCAGTGGGTGGGTTGAAGTGTGGAGAGAAAGTGAAGAAGGCAGATGAGAACCCGCGTATATTTTATCATCATTAGCGGCGACGCGTCGCCGCTAAAGGCGTCGCCGCTAAAGGCGTCGCCGCTAAAGGCGTCGCCGCTAATGATACTAGTACGATTTAACAGGAGCCGTTAGATCGAATTGGTTATGGACGGCCAGATGTGGTTCCTTTAATGAGCAGTGGATCGCCAATCTTTAGCGGCGACGTGTCGCCGCTAAAGGAGTCGTCGCTAATAGTTGTCGCCGCTAATACTCCTGTCGCCGCTAATACCGTCGCTGCTATATATTACGCGCGTTTCTTGTAGTGTCAGCCTTTGATCGGATCTTATCAACGCATCGGAAACTTATCCGAAAACCAAGCTTTCAATACCATCAAACTACAAAATTACGCAATACAAAAACATTACTAATTTAAAGATGCATTACGTCTACTTTTGTATTTTAGTGAAGTCATAAAAAAGCATGGTCAAAAATACCTCGGATTACGAAGTCAAAAGTTGTAATACCTATGTCGTTCAACGTTCGAACAACATTACATTTTAGTACGACTTTATAAATTAAAAAGGCTACAAGAGAAATACTCAATAAACCTAATTAAGTACTCAACCAATAAACTTTCAATAACTTATCAAGTAAGTTCGATACGTTGTAATTTATAAACGAAGTTTAGTATGTAAATAAGATGGTTAATTACTATCATTGCTTGTAGGTCTCTATTTTCTTAGAGGAAAAAAATCTTGTTTAAAACCTCAAAATCTGGGTCTTCAAAGAAAATTTATGATTATATGTACCGTTTGTTTAATTAAATGTTACCTAAATGTTATGTAAATAAAAAACGTTTCACTAAATCACTCTTTAAATTAAGTATAGTGGTTAATTAATATCTGAAACCCATATGATGCAATAATATATGAAAAATTGTGTTTGACTTTCATTAAAGGATTGACGTCCTATGGGTTTAAAACCACTTTTAACGATATTGTAATGATTTTTAAAACTCTTGCCATAATATTTTACGCCCATAAAATATCCACTACATCCCGTTTAAATATTATATATTCTGTTTTGCTTTCACTTTTTAATATGTTATTTGAAGTACTGTTATAAACCGAGACTAGCTATAGTAAACCCGTGTATTACACGGGTTGAATAAATAAAAATTTAATATAATAAATTTTATTAATTATAAAATAATATTTTAAGATATGATATGACTGAAATTATGTATTAGAAATGACTATAAGTAATAAAATAGTGATATTAACTTTTTAAAAATTTGTTTTTAATTTTTTTCAAAAAGAAATAAATATTTTATCCTAAAACAAACTGTATAAAAAGGTCATTTTTAAAAAATTTCTATTATAACTTCCATATTTAATTATTTTTGGATTTAAAAAATTAACTTTTTAAAAATACCAATTTTAAAATATTTCGTATTTTTAAAAAAGTCTTATGCTTTAATAAATTTATTATTTTTTAAAAAATATTTATTTAAAAATAACATTAATAAATAGATCTCTTTATTAATTTATTAAATCTGAATAAATGTTAAAGTAATATTATTACTAATTAAGCTAATTATTTAATAAGAGAGAGAGGCGGGGAAATTTTTGTGAGAATGATTGTGGTGTTGTCATGTGTCATCCCAAGATACCTTTTTATTAGAGTAAGAAGATTACTTGAGATTTAACCTTTATATATTAAAAACATATAGGATTAATATAAACACACGTCTATAAAAATCGACTTCATGTGCTAGATTTGGTCAAAAACTCTAGTTTTTCCGAATATTCAGTAGATTTGTAACAATTTTGTATTTCTTCTTTTCACTTCTGTTAATTACTCTCAATTATGTGTTAATACAAATCTGTCTACACTAATAAAACGATTTTTATTAACACATATTATAATTCTAGACTCCCTAAATATAATTTAATATAATTTTTGATCACTTTATCTTATTAAATAATTATATTAACTACTAATAATATTATTATTTTTAAATTAAAAATATTATTAATAAATTAAGAAAGAGATCTTTCTATATATAGAATTTTTAAAGAAATATTTTTATACGGAATATTTTAAAATTTGTATTTTAAAAAAATAACATTTATATGAAACAAAAATAACTAAAATTCAAAGTTATAATAAGGAATTTTATAAAAACAAAAAAATTTAAACAGTTTATTTAGAAAGAAAATCTAAAAAAAAAACTAAAATAAAAAAAAAAAGAACTATAAACAAAAGTCTAAAATAATGATATCGTCGTTTTCTTACATATAATCCTTACTCATATATAATTTCAATCATATTTCATCTCAAAATATTATTTAATAATTTAATAAAATTTTTTACTAACTATTTAATATTTAGTTTATTCACAAGTTAGTGTAATACGTGAAATGCTAACCTAATATCTTCATACAAAAGTTTTTGATGGTTTCACATTTTTTATTTTTTATTTATTTTCGTTTATGGTCATACTAGGTTACAATCCCGTATGATACACGGGTTAAATAAATTTACTGTTACATGTTTAATGATATAAAAAGCTGTCTTAAATATTGTGTATTACACAGATTGAATAAACTTATGTGTAACACATTTAAAAATTTAAAATTAACATATTTGAAATTTTAATTATGAATAATTATTAATTGATAAATAACTATTATAGCATTTATTATTAGAGGAGAGATAAGCGAAAAACTAAATTACTAGATGATTTAGAATGGTGATTAGTATCCGGATTTACTTTTATTTATTAGTATAAAGATTGTTAAATCTAATAATCAGGTACGTCATTATTATGATCGGAAGCAAATGCTTGCATCTATTACAAAAAGCTCTTATTTACAGGATTTGCTCAAAAGATAAGCCGAATCTAAACAGCTAAACTTATAATGTTAATTAATTATACTTGTATATTGTTTCTTTTAAAATTCTATGATAGTTACTATTACTCTTATTATTATTTTATAAACTCTTTACTCTTGAAAGCCAACCCCATCCGGTCTAGCCTCCGGCAACATCCTACCACCTTTGGTGACCTTAATTTATAAATAATCTTGTCAAATTCGTATTTGACTTGAATCGTCTACGCTCAATAACGGTTTTCTATAACAAGACAAAGTTTTCCAATGAATCAAAATTCAAAGAAATCTGCATTCAAAATATATGTCCTATACGTCAACATACTATTTTTAGATCACAAGTGTTACGTCGATTTTAGTTTTCAGTTTGTGCTTATAATGGTTATTCTTGCATTATCAATTTATCATTCATAGGTTCAAACACATATCGGATATGAAAGTATAATTCGAAGGTGAAAGTTGTGTATACTACAATTTTTCAGTTACAAATGCATTTGGGTGTCAAAAAGTGAAGTTAAAAATGAAAGAATATAAATTAATAAAAAACATGGAAACAACAGAAAATAAATTAGAATGATCACACATTTATGTTAATAGTAAAGATAGTAAAGAATTCAAATTTTATTCCTCTGGTCGATAATTACATTTGATTTTCACTCGATTTTGCTTACAATGATGATGACAAGCGAAATCAGAAAACATGCTTTTATTGAAAGCGAAACTGAGTAGAGATATAGTGTAAATCTATAATGATTATGTGATAGAGATTTACCTTGACAAAAAAGTGAAAGTTATGAATGTAATAGATCAAAATCTCTAGTCTTGGTTTGGATTATTAATATCCTATTGGTTTAATTATCTTTTAAGTTAGTTTTTTATGTAACTTCTATGTTAACTATATTAAAAGTAACACACACCACATATATATATATATATACGTATGTATGTATATATATATGTATATATGTATGCATGTATATGTATATATATAATTTCTTCAGAAAATAATAATAAGATAAGGATTAACAAAAAATAATGCAGAATAAAACAATTAATTTATATATAAAAATGTTAGTTTCATAATACTAGGTAGCAAGAATCACCGGATCATGTTTTAACGGGTTGCTACATAGCGACGGTAATATGGCAAAGTATTAGTTCTTGGTGTGATATCCCTCAAATATTTGCCTTTTCTTTTAAAGACCTCATATGTTCTCAAGAGACGAATAGGAGAAATGAAATCAAAGATAAATTACTCCAATCAATAATCCTCGTCGCCTCTTGGGCTATTTGGAAGGCAAGAAATAATCTCATTTTTTCTAATAAAATGATTCCAATTGACAACATTGTGGAAGACATTAAGGTCTTGGGTTTTATTTGGATCAAAAACCGTGCAAGGATGCATAACTTGAAGTGGGAACATTGGAGAAATTTTAAGATTCCGGAGATCACAATGTAATTATTGTATTGTATATGCTCTAGCTCCTTGCTAGATCCTGTACTTTTATTTGGAGTTTTAATAAAATTTGCCATTCAAAAAAAAAAAAAAAAGTAGCAAGAATTAATGAGGAGACTACCAAAATTGAAAAGAGGTAACAGTCTCAACTATAAACCACCACCGCCTTTCAATTGGCCATTTGCCCCTCTCCATTAATTTCCGTTGTTGCAGCCCAACATCACTACAATTAGTTTTGATTATATGATTGATACTCTTAACCACTATCATCATCCTTTTTCTAAGAAAAAGTAGTAAACACTTACAAGCGTATATATACATACGAGGTTAGAAACCCATGTATAACATAGATAGACAAGTTCAATATATTAAAATTATTAGCCTTAATTAATATTTTGTATGTTACGTGCCATTAGAAATTAATGAAATAATAAATAATAAAAATTTAATAAATTATAAATAACAAATAATAAAAATAAAATTTATAAAATTATATTCTAAGATAAGATACAACAGAAATATTATAATTTAGTATTTTTAATAATTTATTAAAACAAGAAAATTTATACTTTGGATATTTAGTTATTTAGATATTTAAAATTAACTAGTTGGGCACCCAGACGCGCGTTGCGCGTCATAAAGACGGGTTAAACGGAGGCTCAGAACTCTGTCATCATAGCCATAAGCTAACACTTTTAACAAACGATGAGAGTTGATGACAGGAGGCAACATGATCAGAATATTGCCTCTCAAAACTAATGGCTGATGTCGACTAAAGTATGTCGACACATCGCAACAGTCCATACTCCACTTCAAAGCTCAGACTCGTTTTTGAGCTTCATAGACAACAATATTCAACAATAATAGCAGTACCCAAATCAAATTTATGACACAGGTAAATACAATGACAAATCCAGTATCGCCAATGATACCCATAGCCCTCAGATGCGCCCAATGGCCATCGTCATCAAGCAAACTATGAAAGGCAAACTTATAAGGCTCGGAAGCAGTTGTTTGTTGCGGCTGCAAACATCAAGTTTACCTCACCGTAATAACAAACATAACCTTCTTTTCATCATCATCGCCTCAAAACCATCCAACATTAACCTCAAAACACTTAATGAACAACCGGCAGCATGCATACGGTCTCAGATGAGGTTACGCTTATCGTCATCGACTACTACATCAAAGAGTCAAGTCCAGTGATACCAACGCGTGTGATGAATGGGGCTCAGAACTGGATTTCAGTTATGGCTGCTAACCGTAAACGGTAGCCACGCCAAAGCAACCCGAAACCATTTTTTGAATATCATCATAGCCTAACGTTATACTAAATTAAAAATGTACAACAACATACAACATGTACATGTCTCAGATGAAAACAGTTTCATCGTCACCGACTTGAAACAAAGCACCGATTCATTTTTCCGAATGCAGCATCATGGTGTAACCTCAAAAGCGAACATAGGGACAGGGGTCTCAGACGAACAGTCGTCATCATCATCAAACTGTATCACCGACATATGAACCTCCTTCACTGAACCACAAAGGATGAGGGTTCTCTTTCCGTAATAACGGACCAACTACTTCCAGGCAAAACACGCGATAAACTGAAACAATAACAATAACCACCTGAAGACCACCGTTGGTCAACTCAAAGGCCACCAGCGGCAATGGCGACGCACAAACACCAACCAAAGGTGGCAAAAACCTGCATTACCTCAACCACAGAGGGGAGGCGAAGCAGCAACAGAGCCATGTCTCATCATCATCAATACAACATAAATTGACCTAACCATCTTCATAAGTGTCACCACCGTGACCATCAACATACCAGAATCAGTTTCAGATAAGGTGAATTAGCTTGACCACCATCACCACTGCCACCATCAACATCAAGCTTAACATGGGGGAGAACACCGTCGGAGACAATATTGAGGGACGTGGGGAGGGTACGACTTGCATCGGTAGGGGAACAACAATCGGAAGGCACCATCGCTTCCGGATCTCAAAATAGCTTCGCTAAGGAGTGCCACGGAGGCCTAATATAACTCAAAACATGATAACCACACCACCCGAATGACCAATCGAAGAAGTAAAGGGCCAGATCATAAAACCCTAAAAGGGTAGCGAACAAATCTGAAGGAAGAGAGACAACAGAGGTTGTTGTACCACAACCATCGCCACTGTCGCCACCGATTCCACCTCAAGGTAAACTGGGAGGCAAAGCAACAGCTAATGTCGTCATCATCTTCGCCCGCAACCGCAACCGCAATCACCACCAACACCATCATCAACATTAACAACATCGGAGATTCCCACCGTCTCTCTAAAAACCGGTGCAGATGAAGCCTAGTGGATCTCTCTAAAACACTCACTGAAATTCCCAATATACCCTTTTACTATTCATTCCATTTGGTTTTTAAATATTATGTAATTTCATTTTCATTTAATATGAGAGATAGACGGCAAAAAAAGTTTAGGCTTTATGAGAAGCTGCCACGCGTTCTATCAAAAGCTTATTTTATTAGATAACATAGATATTTCTATTAACAAACTTAATATATATTATGCATGTATGTGTATATATAGAAGGACCAAATGGTGAAACTTAGAGGTACCAAAATGTATAGGAAAGACGACCTTCCTTATAGGATAGGGGTCTAAGTTTGGTTTTACACTTACCATGTCGATCTAAAAGTAGGGTGAACTGTTATAGAAAAGAAAAAAAAAATAATTGTAAAGGTTAAACAATTGTAATGGAAAAGTATAGATTGTATCGATAATATGATCGGGAATTGTGAAAACCAATATAAACTATATACTTTAAAGTAAATGAAAGTGATATAACTATAACAGATTTAAAAATTTATTATAATTAATTAATTTATGATCTTCTCTCCTCTCACTTGCTTGTAACATGTTTCCTACACATGTGTAGGTTAAAAAATTATAGAAAGAAAATACATCATAGAAATGATTTATGTATTCTTTTAATTTGAATATAATATTGCTATAGTTTTTATTTTTATTTTTTTACTTTATCATGTTGTGTTTCTCGTCGTATCACGTGGTATCCCATGGTTTATTATATATGAATACGCAAAATTGTATTGCTACATATCCATATCCAGGCAAGTATAATTCCATATTTTAATAGTCTGTTACACCCTTAGATAAAAACATAAATAAATAAATGTTGTTGATTGGTTTTTGTTGTTTGTGTATTATTTTCATTTATATATTCAGCCCTTTACTATGTGTGTACATAGATGTGTATATATAGTCCTCATCTGGGCTCCAAAACATCCATCAATCAACAACAAGCTTTTGAAGCCTTACAGAAACCAAAATAAAAAAGAAAGAAAAAATCTGTTTTTGCATAATCCTGTTCAAGTCTTTCTTCAAGAAAATGGATACCCACAAACAAAATATGCTTCAAGAAATTGAAAAAGATTTTGCAGGTAATGAAGATTTTTCTTCAGGGAAAATGGGAGCTCCATTGTTTGGTTGGCCATGGCAGAATCTTGGAAGTTTCAAGGTATGCATTTCTATTTTTATGTCTTTTTTTTCTTTTAATTATCTTTTTCAATTGGGTTTTTCTAAGTTTCAGTGTTTTGTTGATTTTTGAAAAGATTTTTTTCATTTTTTTCCTGATATTTGTGTTCTAATACCTTTGAGTTGTTGGTTGAATCAGTACTTGTTGTTTGGGCCACTTCTTGTTGATTTCATTTATTCCAAAGTACATGAAAAGAAGCAAAGTGAGTATACTTGGTGTATGCATGTTATAATCCTGTCTTCACTAAGAGGACTTGTGCACCAGCTATGGAGTTCATTTGATAATATGCTTTTCATTAATCGAAATCGTCGATTGTCTCAACAAGGCATTGATTTCCATCAAATCGACAACGAATGGCATTGGTAATTTTCCTTTACTCTTTGCATTTGAGGCAATTGAGGTATTTGAACGTGTGGTTGAAAAGAACGATGGTTTTATATGTTATTTGGTTTTGAATAATCACTTTCACTTGTGGGTTCTACGCTCATTTAACCTGCTAAATTGTAAAATAATATGCCCGTGGCAGTTTGACACGTCTATCTATAACACGTAAAGAACTTCGTATATTGACTCCCTAGCTAAAGTCTTTTGACTCTATAGCGATATATGCTGGCTAACACCTAAAACATACGGTAAAAGTACTAGTATACGAATAGTAAGAACCTATCAAACATCCCAAATCCATTGCAAGCAAACATCTCTCTCATCGTAACATGTTTCATTCTGGTGATTATCTGATTATTTAATATCATATAATCACTTTTAAAATGCAGATCAAATACTACAATTATATGCTTAATTTTCTTAATGGTATTTTGATGAAACTTACATGTCTTATTTGCTTTGATCACAGGGATAATTTCATCATACTTGAAGCTTATGTAGCTTCAATAATACTCTTATTGATCAATCCTTTAATGATCAATTTTCCTATTTGGGAAACAAGTGGAATTATTTATTGTATGCTTTTCCATATTGGGCTATCAGAACCTCTATATTATTGGCTTCATAGACTATTACATTCATCATATTTCTTCCAACAATATCACTGGTTACATCATAGCTCTAAAGTGAACCATCCATATGCAGGTAACATGATCAATACATTTAGAATTGTTGTATATGTGTTAGTGGTCTATTTTGGTAAATATAGAGGGACCAAAAACTATTTTATGTATATTAACAAAATTTAATATGGAGTCTTTTTATAAAATAAACTTAACATAACAAGGTACCCTAATAAAATAAATGGTTTAGATAAATTTTTATTGAAATTTATTGTGTATGTATGTTAACATACATACATACATAAATATACATATACATACATACATACATATATATATATATATATATATATATATATATATCAAAAAATATTGTTCTGGAATTATGTGATAAAAAATTGTTTAATTCATTTATTCTAATGAATTCATACACCGTCAATTTATAAATTCATAAAGTGTCATCTCGTATTAATGAATAAAGAAAGATGTGGACCTCAAAGAAAGTGTTTAATAAAACTAATAGAACACATCATCCTACATTACCAAAGAGAATAAGTGTGACCAAGGAAAAATATTTTTAGAAGGTTCTTTCAAAGCCCAAATTTTACAAATAAAGCATCGAAATGTAGTAACAATCGTGTATACGAAGCTTTTCAAACATTATTTAAGGAAAAATATAATTTTACAAGTTTAAGAAAATATATACAATTACTCCTTTCTAGTTAAACATAGAGACAACCATGTTAATAATTATACCATTATTTTTCTATAGGAGTTCTTTTGGTAAATTAACAGGCACGCAACCAATGTAAAAGAAAAACACGTGGCAAGCCATGAGGTAGTTAATTGATCATCAAGTGATCAAAGTACTAAATTTCTTGATAAGTCCAATTAACATAAATACGCTATCAACATCCGACCTAACATTGTTATTTCGTGACAATATTATTCTAACAATACGAAACTTTAATTATAGTATATCTATTATCATTGTTAACTAACCATTTCTTAAAACCTCTTTACCATTTGTGGTGCAGCCGGGCACGCGACATTTTTCGAGCATTTATTACTTTGTGTGATTCTAGGAGTTCCGGTTTTTGGGACCACGTTGATGGGACATGGTTCGATCATCATGTTCTATGGTTATGTTTTGATCTTTGATTTCCTTAGATGTATGGGGCATAGTAACATTGAAGTTGTTCCTCGTCATGTTTTTGATGCCCTGCCTATACTCAAATATGTTATTTATACGCCAACGTAAGTTTCGCTGTTATATTTAGATTAACTGTATAAAAAGATAACCAATTTTGATGTAAATTGTGTTGTTTAACAAAATAAATGATTAACTTTATTGAAGAAGTTGGTTTTCAAGTGCTACAACATAGCTCTTATGTCACCATTTAAGTTGGAAACAATGTCATACTGATATAAATAAAAAAATTAAAAACATTGACTTCTTATGCAACAAGCCCGGATTATTTATCTTAAAAAAGATGATATATAGATGTCTTTACTTGTTTGTTTTACTTTTTAGGTACCATTTTATACACCATAGAGACATGAAGACCAATTTTTGCTTATTTATGCCTCTTTTTGATGTTTTGGGGAAGACCATGAACAAGATATCTTGGGACCTTCATGGAGAAATACGTTCAAATGAAGGTATATCTTTTGAAAAATAATTTATACACAAAACTAAGTCAAAAATGCTATTTCAAACCTTTAAAGGGCTAAGGATAGTAAGCATCTAATTCTCTCTAGCAAATGTGTCAGGTTTAAAACTAGCTTCCATTAAGTTCCTGCTTTAACCCCCTTTAGGCCTCCCAACACAAACAACGTTTTATTTGGTCCATGTGTGTCCCATGAGTTTTCCAATGATGAGTTCTTAACGACTTCTATTTTAAGCTCAATGTTATAGGTAAAGACGGTTTCAATTGCCTAATACATGTTGATCATATTGTATTTGCAGGCAAGAAAACCAAAGCACCAGATTTTGTATTTCTTGCACATGGAGTAGACATCATGTCATCAATGCATGTTCCATTTGTGTTTAGATCATTAAGTTCATTTCCATTTACTACAAAACTTATCTTGTTCCCACTTTGGCCATTTGCTTTCTTGGTGGTGTTGATCATGTGGGCTAAATCAAAGCCTTTTTTGCTCACTTTTTGCCATCTTAGAGGAAAGTTGCTTCAAAGTTGGATTGTGCCAAGATTTGGTTTCATGGTACCTAATTAGCTCCATTTCTCTTCATTTTTTTCTTTATAAGCGTCAAGACCTAAAATTGTATATTATTAATGATCGTTTTATTAATTTCAGTATTTTTTACCATTCGCCAAAGATGGGATAAATAATCAAATCGAAGAAGCTATACTAATGGCGGATAGGATCGGGGTCAAGGTCCTTAGTCTCGCCGCCTTGAACAAGGTCTGTATACTTGTCTAAAGTCGGAAACTTTTTAGATGCATTCTAGCAAACGTTATATAAAAGTAACATATTTCATAATGTTTTCTCTATGCATAAAATGATTAAGTATACCACGTTTTCACAAATATTAAATTAATGTCAAATTGTGGATGTGTTTAATCTTTTAGTGTTGGTATAGTTATAGGTACTCAAGTCTTCTTAGTAGAGACTGATAGGTCACCACTAGAATCCAGTTTTTATTGGTAACATGTTCTTATCGTCAATAAAAAAAATGATGAACGAGTTTCTAAGTTGCTTTGAGTGGTTTACAGAATGAAGCTTTGAATGGAGGAGGGAAACTTTTTGTCACGAAACATCCGAATCTTAAGGTTCGTGTAGTTCATGGAAACACGCTGACTGCAGCCGTGATTCTTAACGAGATTCCTGAAGGTGTTAAAGAAGTGTTCTTAACCGGAGCTACTTCCAAACTTGGACGAGCCATTGCCCTTTACTTAGTTCGGCGTGAAGTTAGAGTGTTGGTATGTATATTCTTTTACTTTAGTTTTGGTGTGTATAACTTTCTAAATTGTCTTATGATAAAGGAAAATGTGAAATGGTGCAATAATTTGTCACGTCTGGTTACTTTCATTCCGTCAGATAGTGATATCATGTAGTTAAAAATTCATATAGATGCTTACTCAATCTAAAGAAAGATTTAAGAGCATCCAGAAAGAAGCTTCACCTAAGAATCAAAACCTTCTTGTTCAAGTGACAAAGTTTCAAGCAGCTAAACACTGCAAGGTTAGATTGTGTTTGCAGTTTACTCGTCTTTACTGCTAGTCGAGTAAAGGGTAAAAAGGCAATTCTACAACGTGGTTTTTAATAATTTATTGATCTTGTTTAATCTAACTAGACATGGATATTGGGCAAATGGACCACACCAAGAGAGCAAAGATGGGCACCACCCGGAACACATTTCCATCAGTTTGTGGTTCCACCTGTGTTCGAGTTCCGAAGAGACTGCACGTATAGCAAGCTTGCAGCCATGAAGCTCCCTGATGACGTCGAAGGCCTAGGCGCGTGTGAGGTAATGTGAAATGACAAAACAACCCCTGTAGGCTAATAACAAAGTTAAAGAATCAATAAGGGAGCTAATGTACTATTTTTTATAATTATGATTTATTTTTTTATGCATGTTATTTGAGCAGTACACTATGGAAAGAGGTGTGATTCATGCTTGCCACGCGGGTGGGATCGTTCATCTTCTTGAAGGTTGGACACACCACGAAGTTGGTGCGATTGATGTGGAGCAGCTTGATTTGGTTTGGGAAGCGGCTCTAAGACACGGGTTCAAGCCGGTTTGAAGTCATTTCATTAGGAAATTAAACCATCCATGTGTTTCTTATAGGACTTAAAATGACAAGTTGTAGTCTTTACATGATCATATATATACACCAAAGAAACCAAGTGTAAACTTGTAAAGTTGTTCAAAATGTAAACGTACAAGGTTTTCAGTTATAATATATACGAAACGAAATTAGCAATAGATGATGTTATCCGATGGTTGATTTAAAATCTTGCATTACAGGATAAAAAAAATCTTATGTAATAAAACCCGCATGCACAGGGTTTGCAGGTTTTAAGACACTGTTGGTATGATGTATATGTCCTTACCTTTTATTATTACAAGAGAATATTTATAGAAACACATCTTACTATGATATTATCCCTAGACATGTAACATGCATGGATTTGTGATGTGTCGAACTGCGAGAACCATACTAGTGAAAGCTCGAGTTAATCGTTAATAAACTAATAGAATAAACTAAATAAATCATTACAAATATACCTGCAATGATTATACTGCCACTTAAACAATCAACTAGGGGCGATGAGAAAATTTGGGTCCGGGTAGATAGAACCCAAGGTCCGAACCGAGAGCAGCCCGAATAATTATTTTATCGTCCGATCCTAAGCTTAATATTTTCATGATTTTTGGGTTTTGGTTCGGTTCTGACCAGAAAGCGAATAAAACTGACTTAACCTGAATAAATCCCTAATTAAAATATGGTAAGAGTAAGTTACGCAGATCGTCCCTGAGGTTTGATCAAATTTCATCTGTCATCCCTGGGATTGAAAAATCACAGGTTTAGTTCTAAGGTTTGAAAAAAAAATAACACATTTCGTCCCTAGGTCTGACGGCCGTTAATTAATTCCGTTAACTGGCTACAAAATGAACATTTTGCCCTTCTTCTTCCTCATTCAACCCTATCTCAACCACCACCATCCTCCACCAGTGAACTTACCCCTCGACCAGTGCTATGGTTTAGGAGAAAAGGGATCCACGTTGTTCGTGTGTTTACTGGTGATGAACATGTGGTTGCACTTGATTCTAATGGTTATGTGAGTCTACACACTCTAAACTTTGAACTTTGTTTTTTAATCCACAAATCACCATCTTTTAGTCTTGACACAACGGTTACACGATCAAAATCAGGTTTACACATGGGGAAAAGGGTATTGTGGTGCACTGGGCCATGGAGATGAGATCACTAAAACGACCCCCAAGCTTCTTATTAGCCTTAAAACTCACCTTGTTGTTCAGGTCTATTAATCAGTTAACAGAACTTCAAAACACAAATGAGCACTACTTTCCTTGGATGTTATATACATGGTGGTGTGTGGTGGTGGTTGATATGAGGTTGAATGAGGAAGAAAATGGGTAAAATAGTCATTTTGCAACCACTTAACGGAATTAATTAACAACTGTTAGACCCAAGGATAAAACGTGTTAAATTTTTTCAAACCTTAGGACTAAATCTGTAATTTTTCAATCCCAATGACGAAAGGTGAAATTTGAGTAAAACTCAAAGACGATCCGTGTAATTTACTCATATGTTAATAAATTGTTGTTAATAATATCACTTCCTAGCCTTTTTACACCAATTCATGAATGTGATTATCATTTTTTTATTTTATTTCACACAAAAGGATAGTTGTTTAAATAGCTTGCGGTTCGTAACTCGCTCGAATCTCACTCAGTAATGGCTTGAAATAGATCGCTTGAAATAGCTCGCTCGAAATCGGCTCGGTTTGCAACTAGCCAAGCCCTAGCCAGAGCTAGAGTCAGCTCGGCTCGTACGTGGCTTGCTCTGTTAGTACTCTAGAAAGATTAACATTTAGTCTTAGTGTATCTTTTACAATTTTGTCATAGTATAGGGACTAGAATTGTAAATAGATAGTCTCTAGTTTGTTAGTAGTATATATAGCTTAGGCTAGAGTAGAATTAGTATGTAAGATTTTGTATGTACTGCTTTCTTTCTCTTGTAATTGTCCTTTCTATATCAATGAAATCATGAATTTTGTTGATATGTGCTTGATTTGATTACAATTGTTTGTGTTTTCTTTGAATTGTTTACATAATTCATTACAGATTGATGCATTTGATCCTATCAAATGGTATCAGAGCTTTCGGTTGAGTGTTTTTGAAGTTCTGTCGAACATAGAAACTTCAAAAATTCACTGAAATCTGTAATTGATTGACAATTCGAGTGAAACATTGTGAATTAAAGTTGTGTTTTTCATCGTCAGAAACATGATTTGAATCACAAATTGCAGTATATTTCATCAAAATTGATTGAACCAGTGAAAAAGTGTTCGAAAAAGTTCTTGAGTTTACGAAATGAAATTCTGGAGATTGAGTGAATTCTTGTTGATAATTACTGAAATTGATGCTAGAAGAATGATTATCGGCATTATATTGAACTAATTGGAAAGTTTCAGTTCAATTCATCAACATTTGAAGGATTTTAGAAATTCAGAGTTCGTTATATTCATATGAACATGATGAATGTGGCGTATTAGGGTTAAAAATCACTGAAATTTGCCTAAGTGTTCAGGTGCTTGAACACTGTTTAGGCGTTTTTCAACTGTTAAGGCGTTTTCACCCTAGGCATTTTACTACTGTTTGGGAGTTTTGATACTGTTGAGCAGTTTTGAAAATCAAGAAATTCTAGGCGTATCAACTTGGGCTGTTTTGGAAATTTTTTTAAGGCAATCCCTTAGACGTTTGTCAACTGTTAGGGCATTCCATCACTGTTCAGACGCATCTCCTTTGATACTTAGACTATTTTCATTAAAAAATTGAAAAATCCAAAAATATTTTTAATTCTTTTCTTAATTCAAAAACTTAGAAAATTAACAAAAATATAAGAATGGTGAAATCAGAAGACTCTGAAAATAGAGTTCCTAAACTTAAAAACAGAGCTGATTTCAAAAACTGGTCTCTTAGCTGATTTCAAAAGCTTACCTTTTATTATTACAAGAGAATATTTATAGAAACACATCTTACTATGATATTATCCCTAGACATGTAACATGCATGGATTTGTGATGTGTCGAACTGCGAGAACCATACTAGTGAAAGCTCGAGTTAATCGTTAATAAACTAATAGAATAAACTAAATAAATCATTACAAATATACCTGCAATGATTATACTGCCACTTAAACAATCAACTAGGGGCGATGAGAAAATTTGGGTCCAGGTAGATAGAACCCAAGGTCCGAACCGAGAGCAGCCCGAATAATTATTTTATCGTCCGATCCTAAGCTTAATATTTTCATGATTTTTGGGTTTTGGTTCGGTTCTGACCAGAAAGCGAATAAAACTGACTTAACCTGAATAAATCCCTAATTAAAATATGGTAAGAGTAAGTTACGCAGATCGTCCCTGAGGTTTGATCAAATTTCATCTGTCATCCCTGGGATTGAAAAATCACAGGTTTAGTTCTAAGGTTTGAAAAAAAAATAACACATTTCGTCCCTAGGTCTGACGGCCGTTAATTAATTCCGTTAACTGGCTACAAAATGAACATTTTGCCCTTCTTCTTCCTCATTCAACCCTATCTCAACCACCACCATCCTCCACCAGTGAACTTACCCCTCGACCAGTGCTATGGTTTAGGAGAAAAGGGATCCACGTTGTTCGTGTGTTTACTGGTGATGAACATGTGGTTGCACTTGATTCTAATGGTTATGTGAGTCTACACACTCTAAACTTTGAACCTTTGTTTTTTAATCCACAAATCACCATCTTTTAGTCTTGACACAACGGTTACACGATCAAAATCAGGTTTACACATGGGGAAAAGGGTATTGTGGTGCACTGGGCCATGGAGATGAGATCACTAAAACGACCCCCAAGCTTCTTATTAGCCTTAAAACTCACCTTGTTGTTCAGGTCTATTAATCAGTTAACAGAACTTCAAAACACAAATGAGCACTACTTTCCTTGGATGTTATATACATGGTGGTGTGTGGTGGTGGTTGATATGAGGTTGAATGAGGAAGAAAATGGGTAAAATAGTCATTTTGCAACCACTTAACGGAATTAATTAACAACTGTTAGACCCAAGGACAAAACGTGTTAAATTTTTTCAAACCTTAGGACTAAATCTGTAATTTTTCAATCCCAATGACGAAAGGTGAAATTTGAGTAAAACTCAAAGACGATCCATGTAATTTACTCATATGTTAATAAATTGTTGTTAATAATATCACTTCCTAGCCTTTTTACACCAATTCATGAATGTGATTATCATTTTTTTATTTTATTTCAGACAAAAGGATAGTTGTTTAAATAGCTTGCGGTTCGTAACTCGCTCGAATCTCACTCAGTAATGGCTTGAAATAGATCGCTTGAAATAGCTCGCTCGAAATCGGCTCGGTTTGCAACTAGCCAAGCCCTAGCCAGAGCTAGAGTCAGCTCGGCTCGTACGTGGCTTGCTCTGTTAGTACTCTAGAAAGATTAACATTTAGTCTTAGTGTATCTTTTACAATTTTGTCATAGTATAGGGACTAGAATTGTAAATAGATAGTCTCTAGTTTGTTAGTAGTATATATAGCTTAGGCTAGAGTAGAATTAGTATGTAAGATTTTGTATGTACTGCTTTCTTTCTCTTGTAATTGTCCTTTCTATATCAATGAAATCATGAATTTTGTTGATATGTGCTGGATTTGATTACAATTGTTTGTGTTTTCTTTGAATTGTTTACATAATTCATTACAGATTGATGCATTTGATCCTATCAAATGGTATCAGAGCTTTCGGTTGAGTGTTTTTGAAGTTCTGTCGAACATAGAAACTTCAAAAATTCACTGAAATCTGTAATTGATTGACAATTTGAGTGAAACATTGTGAATTAAAGTTGTGTTTTTCATCGTCAGAAACATGATTTGAATCACAAATTGCAGTATATTTCATCAAAATTGATTGAACCAGTGAAAAAGTGTTCGAAAAAGTTCTTGAGTTTACGAAATGAAATTCTGGAGATTGAGTGAATTCTTGTTGATAATTACTGAAATTGATGCTAGAAGAATGATTATCGGCATTATATTGAACTAATTGGAAAGTTTCAGTTCAATTCATCAACATTTGAAGGATTTTAGAAATTCAGAGTTCGTTATATTCATATGAACATGATGAATGTGGCGTATTAGGGTTAAAAATCACTGAAATTTGCCTAAGTGTTCAGGTGCTTGAACACTGTTTAGGCGTTTTTCAACTGTTAAGGCGTTTTCACCCTAGGCGTTTTACTACTGTTTGGGAGTTTTGGTACTGTTGAGCAGTTTTGAAAATCAAGAAATTCTAGGCGTATCAACTTGGGCTGTTTTGGAAATTTTTCTAAGGCAATCCCTTAGACGTTTGTCAACTATTAGGGCATTCCATCACTGTTCAGACGCATCTCCTTTGATACTTAGACATTTTTCATTAAAAAAATTGAAAAATCCAAAAATATTTTTAATTCTTTTCTTAATTCAAAAACTTAGAAAATTAACAAAAATATAAGAATGGTGAAATCAGAAGACTCTGAAAATAGAGTTTCGAAACTTAAAAACAGAGCTGATTTCAAAAACTGGTCTCTTAGGTTAAAGCATCATTTGAATTCTATAGACACTGATTTATGGAAATCAATTGAAAAAGGACCTTATATCCCTGTGACTACTGATGGTCCAGATAGAGGTTTTGTGTATACTAGAGATACACAAGAACCTTATCCTGAAGACAATCTACATGGAGATGATCTAAAGAAGGTGAAAAATGATATCAAGGTTTACTCTCTCATGTGTAAAGGGCTACCATTGGAAGTACTATCAAGGCTTGAAAATTATCAAACTGGATATACAATGTACAAGGCCTTGAAAGTTATCTGTGAAGGAGGAAAGGAAATTCAAGATCTTAAAAAACAGAAACTGAAAAGGCAACTTGAATTGTTTGCGCATATCTCAGGAGAGACAATTAATCAGTTCAGGAATCAAGAATGATCTTGAAGATCTAAATAACAGACTTCTGAATGCACTACCATCATCCTGGAAACAGACTGTCACTTTATTGAAACACACTGAAAAGTTTCCAATGGATCTTGATCTTCTCATTGCAAAGATTGAATCAGTAGAAATTGATGTGAGTTCAAGAAATAATGACAGACATGCATCAACATCACAATATAAGTATGTTGCTTCTCTAGCAAATACAGTAGAGAATGCATTTCTTGCAAAAGATCAGACAACTCCTGAAGATGAAGGTGATTTGTTTGTGGGAACAGGACTCTTCACTAGTACACCTGCTTATTCTACTCAACCACAACCACAGTCTCCTCCTAAAGCTCAAATGCCTAAACCTCAAACTGAGATTTCATCCTCAAACTCTGCCGATCCTAGCAAAGTAAAAGATGTCATTAATATTCTTTTACAGGATGAAGAGTCAAAATCTGCCTTTACAGCTTTCATGGCAAGTTTTCAAGCTTACCAAGGCAGTCATCTGACTCAAGTTGAGTTAGTTCTACAAGATCTATTTGAGATGGATCCTGATGATGTAGAAGAAATGGATCTCAACTGGCAAATGGTCATGATAGCTTACAGGACTCAAAAGCACTCATATGCTAACAGAAACTACAAACCCAGTGCAAACAAAACTGTTGGGTTTGATAAATCAAAATCAAGGTGCTTTAACTGTAATAGCTATGGGCATTTTTCTAGAGAGTGTAAAGCTCTAAGGAATCAAGGAGGAAATGGTCAAGGTAGCTCAAATAGTCAGAAATATCAGCAACAGGCTAACAAGACATTTCAAAAGCCTTATCAAAGCCTACCTATGCCAGAACCTAAAAAAGAGAAGACTAGTGAGGAACCAAAGAAGGCACTGGTTGTAAGCATCAAAGATGGTTATGATTGGAGTGCATATGCAGAACAGTTTACTGCTGATCTCACTTCTAGTCTGGCCCTAGTTGCTGAACTTAATGATGAAGACTGGTCTGAAGATAAGGATCCTAAGAAAGATGGTGAATCAGATCAAGAGGAAGATTATGACTGGAGTGACAAATCAGATCCAAAAGAAATCACTGAAGAAGTTGCTCTAATGGCATAATCTGAACAGCCAAAGGTTGTTAACTCATCTTCTGACACTGAATCTTTTAATTCATACCCAGAAATACCAGTGGAAGTAAGAGAGAAAATGTGCACTAAAGCATGTTTTGAACAGGTTGAACATTATAGAACATACTCCTTCAAAATATGTGATAAACTCAAACAAGAGGAATTAAAGCACAACAAGCTAAAAACAGATCATAAGATTGCTGATGACAAGATCATTTCTCTTCAAGCTTCTTGGAACAAAACACTTAAAGAACTTGAACTTGTTAAGAAACAACTTGAAGAGATGACAAAAACTCTTGAACAAGAAAAATTGGCACATGCAGCAACTCAAATTGATTTAGCCAAAGTTAAAAGCTCAAAGAAAATTGTTGAGCAACTGGTGAATGGAAGAAATGATAAAGATAAAACAGGATTAGGTTTTACATATGAACCTATGCCTGAATCAATCTCAAACACCTTACCTGAAAATTTTAACACTTATGATCATTCACCAGAAAATAAAGCTAAACTTAAAGAATATCAAGATCAAAAGAACTTCACAAAGATAAACGTTGAAATTTATGAAGAAACAGACTTAGAAAAGATAAAGCATGGTCATCCAATTAAAGTCAAATCTTATGAACCTCAACAAATGCATAAAAAGCTGTTTGTACCAAAATGTGAAATTGTTATTGAACAAAATAAACAAAAGATTGTAAAATCTACTGATGACAATAACAAAATGAAAGGAAAATATGAAGAGCTTAAATCAGATAATACTTTTCTGATGATTCAAGTTCAAGTGAATTGAATGAAAACAAAGATTGTCAAAAATAATCTTCTCAAGATTCAATTAAAATTCAAAGCAACATAACATCATCAAGATTAAGAAATCAAAGAAGAAGAAAGGCTGCTAAAGCTAAGAAAATTGATTTAATCAATCAGTCAAAGAAAAATATTCAAATTAAACCAGTGAAATTTATGTCAGCAGGAACTTTTGACATGAACACAATCATAAAAACGACATCTAAACCTAAGATCAAATCCAACTCTGATCTGAAAACAAGTTCAGGTCCTAAGACTTCCACTGTGCATAAAATATTTGTATCTAAGGAGTCAAAGGATTGTGATCAAGTCCAAAAGACAAATCCTAAGAATCAAATGACCAAATTCACGCCAAAGAAACAACAAATTAATCTGCCTAACCCTAAATTTAAACAAGAATCAAATGTTTCTTCCACTTCAAGGGTTAATAAAATGTTGTTTAATCACTCTAAAAAATATTGTGATATCTGTGATATGTATAATCATGATATTTCAGAATGTTATTTTAACAAGTATTGCCATATATGTGCTATGACAAATCACACAACTGCTGATTGCTACTTTAACAAATACTGTGCATTGTGTGATGAAAGAAATCATAATACAAATAATTGCTACTTTAGAAAGAACTCATCAAGGAAGGATTTTAGTAATCAAGGATATGTAAACCCACAATTTAAAAGAAATCATAATATTGGGTTTAACTATTCACAATAACAATAACCTTTCTTGGGTTTGAGATCTTTCAAAAGAAACAATTCTGATTATGATAATCAATATTTTGTCATATCACAGCAATACAATCTAGGGAAGTTTATTCCACGATCTGTGAGAATAAAAAATGAAACATTCTCAAATGCTTCATATAATAGTTCAAGATTTCTTGATGATGATCTTGAAAACAGATATAATGCTTTGAAATCAAAACAACAAAGAGATAATCAACATGTTTCTCAAAGAGGATTTGATAATGCTAAATATCAAAAGAAACCTGATGTAAACAAACTTCATTTTAAATAGTTTACAATTGTTGATAAGTTTGGAAAGCCCAAGACCATATCGGCTTGGGTTACTAACTCTTCATAAAATGTTTTTGAATGCAGGTACGCCCGTGGAGACCAATAAACTCATGGTATGTTGACAGTGGGTGTAGCCGGCATATGACGGGTAATCAAGCCTTGTTGCAAGACTTTAAGTTAAAAGATGGAACACACGTTGCTTTTGGAGGTGATGCAGGTGGAAAGATAACAGGAGAGGGAACAGTGTCAAATGGGATTATTAGTTTCGATAAAGTCAACTACTGTTCACAGTTGAACTTTAATCTATTAAGTGTATCCCAAATTTGTGACAAATCTTATTCTGTTCTTTTTGATGATTCTCACTGTTATGTCTTGAAACCAGGTTTTCAGATTAGCAATGATTGGATAATAGTTAAAGCTGCACGGGAAAGAGACGTATATAAACTAGATATGTCTCAAGTGGATCCTGCAACAGAAACAACTTGTCTGATTGCTAAAGCATCGAATGATGAAAGCCAGTTGTGGCATAGACAACTCGGACATTCAAACTTCAAAAACATGAACAAGCTTGTAGCAGGAAATCATGTCATTGGACTTCCTTCCAAGAAGTTTTCAACAACTGATCACTGCTCAGCATGTCTGAAGGGAAAGCAACATCGAGCGTCTTATAAGTCTAAGCTGATAAACTCAAACACCAAGCCACTCCAGATGTTACATATGGACCTTTTTGGACCAACTAATGTTAGGAGTATTGGTCGAAAATCATACTGTTTTGTTATCATAGATGACTATACAAGATTTTTTTGGGTTTTCTTTCTTCATGCTAAATCTGAATCTGCAGAACTTTTAAAAGAATTTATTAATAAAGTTGAAAATCAACTAGAGCATAAAGTGAAGATAATAAGAAGTGATAATGGAACGGAATTGAAAAATGCTAACATAAATTTGTTTTGTGCAGAAAAAGGGATAGTTCATCAGTTCAGTGCTCCCAGAACTCCACAACAAAATGGAGTTGTTGAAAGGAAGAACTAAACACTGATTGAAGCTGCCCGGTCCATGTTAGCTGATGCCAAATTCCAATCACTTTTTGGGACGAAGCAATATCCACAGCCTGTTTTGTTCAGAATAGAATCTTACTTGTGAAAGATAAAAAGAAAACTCCATATGAGTTAATGTTTGACAGGAAACCAAACATATATTTTTTAAAATCATTTGTTTGTCCAGTTATGATTCTTAACTCAAGTGATCATTTAGGAAAATTTGAAGAAAAAGCTAACAATGGGTTTTTCGTTGGATATTTATCTGTTTTCAAAGCCTATCGAGTTTATAACTCTAGGACAAATACTATTAATGAAACATTCAACGTTAAATTTCTAGAAAACTCTTTTCCATCAGTTTCAAATGGTCCTGCATGGTTGTTTGATTTAGATTTTTTGTCAAACTCATTTCAATCTAACTTGTTTAATCAATCTGATGATTCTACAGGTAAGAAAAACTCTAGAGGAGACCTTGGATCTTTCAGTGACGATTCGGATTCTGATGATACAGATGATTTTCACCTAGATTATCTATTCTTCTCATTTGTCAAGGATTCCATGATAAAATTCAATGACAATGATCATGCTAATTCAGCTTCAGATCATTCAGTCTCGTTAGATCAAGACGGATCACAACCTATTCCTAATGATGGTATAGAAATTGGATAACCTGAGTCTGGCACATCTTCCATCTCTGGAGATGCAATTGATCATAGTAACTTTGATTACTTTATCAATTCACCGACTCAAGTTCCAAATTTCACTCCACATTCTTCTACCTTGTTGCATCAGCTCTCCAATCTAAACCAAACCAATCTGGATGTTAATGTTCAAGGAACTAAGATACCGACATCTCGTATCCACAGGAACCATCCAACATCTCAGATTCTTGGTCCTTTGAATGAAAGAACTACTAGGAGTAAATCTGAACAAGCAAATGTTTGCTTATACTCCTGTTTTCTTTCACAGATTGTTCCTAATAACGTCACCGAGGCATTACATGACAATGGTTGGATTGAAGCAATGCAAGAAGAACTTCTTCAATTCTGCAAACAAGAAGTGTGGACTTTAGTGGATTTACCTGAAGGTGAAAATGCGATAGGCATGAAATGGTTGTTTAAAAACAAGACTGATGATCGTGGTATCATAATACGGAATAAAGTCGCACAAGGATACACACAAGAGGAAGGAATAGATTATGATGAGGTGTTTGCTGCAATCACAAGACTTGAATCCATTCGAGTTTTTCTGGCATATGCTTCATTCATGAAGTTTAAGGTGTATCAAATGGACGTCAAATGTGCATTTCTATATGGTCCTATAGCTGACGATGTATTTGTGAAACAACCCCCAGGCTTTGAGGATGCTGAATTTCCACATCGAGCGTATAAGCTGAGTAAGGCATTATATGGACTACAGCAAGCACCAAGGATTTGGTATGAAACGTTGTCACTACACTTAATCCAGAATGGATACACAAGAGGGAAAATCGATCCAACTTTATTTATAAAGAAGGATGATGATGATCTCTTATGTGTACAAGTATATGTTGATGACATCATATTCGGATCTACAAGCTCCAAGTTGTGCAAAGAATTTGAGGAAATTATGAAGTCTAGCTTCCAGATGAGTTCTATGGGAGAGATTAACTTCTTTCTCGGACTACAGGTCAAGCAAACAGAAGATGGAATCTTCATAAATCAAGAGAAGTTTGTCGACAAACTCTTGAAAAAGTTCAAGTTGCAAGACTGTCAGTCTATCAGAACTCCTGCAGATGTTAACACCAAGATTGAACCTGATCCGAAAGGAAAATCTATCGATCAAATGCTATACAGATCAATGATTGGCTCGTTGATGTATCTTACTGCATCGCGTCCAGACATTATGTATGTAGTTTGTGTCTGTGCTAGGTATCAATCAAACCCAAAGGAATCACATCTAATTGCTGTGAAACGCATATTTTGGTATCTTAAAGGTAAACCAGCATTAGGGTTATGGTACCCTTATGAAGGGAATTTTAAGTTACATAGATATACAGACAGTGATTACAGTGGTTGTTGTCAAGATAGAAAATCGACAATGGGTGGGTGTCAATTTCTGGGTCCTCGATTAGTCTCGTGGCAATGTAAGAAACAAACCAACATCTCTGTGTCTACAGCAGAAGTTGAGTACATTGCTGCTTCAGCGGGATGTTCTCAAATCCTATGGTTGCAAAATCAACTATTGGATTACGGGTTCAATTTTTTTAAAACACTAATTTATATTGATAACACAGCTGCTATGTTTATAACAGCTAATCCTGTCCAACATTCCAAAACCAAACATATCGAAATTCGATATCATTTTCTCAGAGATAACTCTGAAAAAGATTTAATCATTTTAATTCAAATTGCAACTGAAAAGCAGTTGGCTGACTTATTCACCAAAGCCTTCTTACCAGGCCGGTTTGAATATTTAGTTGAGTCAATTGGTTTAATCAACCATATTTGAACTTTGATTTGAATGAAAAATGATATAAACCCTCCCTTATCTAAACAGAATTTTTCATGATCAACTGTCAATGTTAATTGCCTTCTGTGTATATATTGTGTGCATGTGTGCAGTGTATAAAAAGGAAAATACAAAAATAGAAAAGAAATACTACTTTAGTATTAGTTTACATTTCTTAGGGATTGAATCAAATCTACAATATGTGAGAGATGATAGTACATCAGTTGGTTCAGTTGCATACTTCACTCATCAATAAAGTCTGACATGATCAGATCAGATGTGTAGGTAAGGTCATGCAATTAGACTGAACAAGTAAATTTTTGTGATTCAACTCAATCCTCTGTGCATGTATGTGTATTCATCTTAGTACTGATGAGTAGCATTAGCTAATCGGATAGTATGCTTGTAAAGTTAAAACACTCACACCTGGTGGTGATATGATTAACCATGAGCTATGTTAAAGGCATCAATTCACTTCTATGTTATGAGTCATCATAGACCTAAAGTGATAAGATATCCTCTGTTGTAAGGAATTACAGACCTGGATTATCTCCTGATGTCAAAAGATGCCAATGTGCACAACCCATTCAACATGAGTGGTTAAGAGATTATCAAATGGTTATCCATGATAATTCTCAATTAAATTATAAACATGAACTCTGGTTATGAATATATGTCAGGTAATCAAGTTGAGAAGTTTGTACTTTCTTGTATTTCTTGATGATAGTTGATCTCTCTAAGTCTTTGTATGAGCCATGTCATGTCATATTAAAATCAGCATTAATCAATCCAAGAATTGAAAAAGCAAGTATGCTGCACCGTTTACCAAAAACACTTTGTATCTGTCCTTAGATCATGTGTCTCCTTTGCTGCAGTATCTGCTGACCTGGAACACACTTGATCAGGATTTAATCAGTGTCATTGACTATTCACATTTTATTTTTGTTCAATGTGCTAGACTTCTTCTTATATGATCTCACTGTAGACTTTGATTCATATGTATTTGTTAGTTTTCTATTCAGATTTCATTTTTCTTTTATGCATGTTTTGCGTGTATGTGAAGGCTTATTAACATGACTTGTGTGATCTTCTTATGCCATTTTTAGAAACTTCTAAGTTTGTTAAACTTAAAAGTTTAGGGGGAGTAAAAAGTAAGAAGATTTCAAGAGAAAATTCAAAATGGAATGTTTTGGATGGAAAGGATGAAGCTAAACAACTTAAGCATGTGTGTTTTGTTTTTCATAAAACAATGAACCTGAAGCACTTCAACTTTGGAAAAGCTTCATGTAAAATATTTTGTGAGTTTAAAGTTGGTTAAATTTAGAGACTAAAATGAAGGGAAATTAATTTCAAAAGTTAAACAAAAGATTTGTAATTGTAATGAACAAAAGTTAAATCTTTAGGGGTCAAATTGTAAAAAGTTCAATTTTGAGGGTCTAAAATGTAAATTTTGAGGAAAAAGTAAAAAATATGCAAAAATTGTTTAAATATTAGTATGAAATATTACTAATGTGTTTAAACAGTATGCAGGTGAAGGATTTAAAAAAAATCACAAGTGTAAGTCTCATTGAAGTCATCTCATGTGCCTAAATAGTGGTCATACGCCTGAATAGGAGCATGAAGAAATTTCAGAAATTTCACAAGTGTGGGCATTTGTAAAAATTCCATATGTCTAAACAGTTGTCTTGAGTCTGAAATTTAAACCAAGTGTTGGGCGTTTCATATTGCTCATGTGCCTACACAGTGGTCAGATTTCTCAGGGTTTGAATGTCAAGTAAAATTCAAAGTGTTAGGTGTATCAGAAACTTCATGTGCCTGAACAGTGCAAAAGTGCCTGAACAGTGCTTATGCTCCTGAACAGTGCTCATGCGTCTGATCTCATACGCACAAACAGTGCTAATGCTGATGGGTTTGCTAGAACACAAAATCCATGTTTAACCATTTAAACTATCAGAAAACGCAGCGGATATAAAGCTTTATAAACTTGTTTATAAGCTGAAAATTCGTGTTCTTAAGTGACATATTTATGTAAGAAAGCAAACCCATAATCAAAGGATCTTATTATGTGAATGAACAAGCTATGTAACACAACAAACAAATAATATGACAGCCACAAGGGGCTGCCATAACTACCTTTCTCCAAGCTTTTGAAGTCGACAGAAAGAGTAGATTAGAGGCTGAAATTCGGCCAAAGAAAGCTGAAGAATATGCCCAAAACTTCAAGCTTTGAAGTCTCCAAGTGTTCACTCCATAAACCTCCAAGCATGCATCAAAGTTCCTTGGACTTGGACATCAAAGCTCCAAAAGGAAAGCTGCCAAATGAAGCTTCCAAAACCGTGAGTTTGAGCAGCAACTTTGATGATGTTAGAAGATGGAATCGGCCCCAAGGTTCCAAGAAAGGAACCCTCAAGTGTTTATACCCCAAGCCTTGTACAAACACCACTCTTGCTAGGTAGAGATACACCAAGATCAAAACCAAAAACCTCCAAAACCTGCTGTCCAAAACCGTGAGTTAAGAGAGAGATGGAGAGAGTTTTTTGGTCTAGTTGCATGTGTGCCTTTTTTTGAGAATGTGGAGTCATGGATTATTAAAAGACTTGTGTGTTCCAAGGACATGAAGGTCCAATGGGGAACAAGCAAAGGGGCGGCCAATATTTTGAATTATAAGAGCTTTCCCCCCTTAAAATTATAACACATAAAATGTTAACAAGTCTTTTAACTAGATACATATACAACTAACCCATTTAATTGTATAATCTAATTACTCCCATTATTAATTTGTAATGTTATCTAACTTATTTAAATAACATTACAAATAACTCATTGAACAAGATATCCTAATAAATTGTTCCATCTCATATGCAACTTGTTTAGAAAACCCATTTTCTAAATTGGTTTTAATATTTAATTGCATGATCATATCACCAATTAAATATTAATTGGTGTAAATATTTAATTGCATGATCATATCATCAATTAAATATTAATTGGTGTTTGCTAAGCTTGTTATTGGGTATAACCCGACTTGGATCATAACGTACTAACCACATCAATATTTTATGTGTCTTGGGCACATAGAATCCTACAATCTCCCACTTGCCCAAGATTCATAGAAGATTGATGCAAGCAGTAAATGACGCCTAACAACGGTTTACTACCCTTGATACGCATGACTTATAGCCATTCAATAACATCATCTCATTCAAGTACCCTACTTGAAATGATTTAGGAGAACCAATCATCTATCCTTTTGTTACAGATGTCATGTTAAATCCAAGGACACAGAATGATCATTCCTTGTTGGTTTAACTTAATCAGGCCTTAGACATCTAACTCTCAACGAATAAGAGGAACAAATTCCATCTTGACTACATACGTTTCTCACAAACACTTCGTGTTATACCTGAACATACCCTTATGTACTGTCTACTATTTCAGGACAGTGAAGAATTAGGTCAAGGTATAATACTTAGTGAATATCAAAACCCAATATGTATCTCAGGTCGGAGGATACCAAATGATATTCGCCTTTACTCAAATTTACTTATGATCAATCGATAAGATTCCATGTAGTAAAATTCGAGATGCGGGTTAGTCCAATATTTGTATCCCACAAATATCTATGAACCTTGGTAGCAACCCATTGCTCTATATTCATCCTTATGAATATCAACCAATTCAAGTTCATAATAGTCTTACCCTCACACTTGTTCCCACAAGTTTGAACGACTACGGACATTTAGAGTAAACAATTTACTCATGGATTAAACATGCTAAATCGGAACATTAATTGAAGCATTATAACCAAATATTCTTATTCAAATAATAAAGAGTTCCACATATTCAAATACAAAATTTGATCAAGTCCAATCACTAGAATATCGAAGTCCTAAGGCATAGGTATGACTTTCATGCTTTGCCCTTTCAAGGAGCTTCATGAGTGGATCCGCAATATTTTGATCAAAGTGAACTTTGCGAATACATATCTTTCCCTTTTCAACTTCATCCCTTATGTAGTTGAATCTCCGCTCATTGTGCCTAATCTTTTGATGTGCATGGGGTTCCTTGATCTAAACAATCGCACCCTCATCATTATAAAGATTTCTAAGGGGTCTTGAATGGTAGAGACCATCCTTAGATTGGTGATAAACCCTTTTATCCATGCAGCTTCCTAAGCTGCTAATGAGGCGGCTATGTATTCGTATTCTGTAGTGGATAATGCTACCCTATTCATAATGGAGACGTACCCCGTTTATGATCGAGGATCATCTCGATCAGTTTGGAAACTAGCATTCGTGTAACCCTTTACAACTAGTTCCTCTTCATCAGATCCGTATACTAGAAACATATCCTTAGTCCTCCTAAGGTATTCCAATATACTTTCAACAGCCATCCAATGGCTGTTACTTGGATTCTGCTGATATCTACTTGTCATGCTTAACGCGCATGACATGTCCAGTCTAGTGCATATTATCGCATACATGATGGATCCTATAGCAGACGCATATGGGATGTCCTTCATACGATGTTGCTCATCCTTTGATCTTGGACATTGAGATGCACTCAATATTGTCCCTCTTTGAATAGGTACTATACCTTTCTTAGAGTTTTCCATCTTGAACCTTTTCAAGATTTTATCAATGTATGCACTTTGGTTTAACCCTATCAACCGCCTCGATCTATCCCTATAGATCTTTATTTCCAAAATATAGACGGCTTCACCGAGATCTTTTATGGAAAAACAACTTCCAAGCCAGGTTTTAGCACCTTCCATGGTTGGAATGTCATTCCCAAAATGTAATATGTCATCAACATACAATACTAAGATTGTGATTACACTCCCACTAGCCTTTTTATACACATGAGCCTTGTCAGTATCCAAGTTTCCATGCATATTTGTTTTCTTCTCGAAAACCCACTTGCATCCAACCGGTTTGGAGTTAAGTGGAGTGTCAACCAATTCCTAAACTTAGTTGTCATACATGGATTGCATCTCTACATTCATGGCTTCCAGCCATTTGTCACAATCCGAATTGGACATTGCATCATGGTATGTAGTTGGCTCATCGGAGTCAACCTCATAGCATCCATCCATGAAAAATCCATATATTTCAGGTGAAATGCTAACTCTACCAGATCTATGAATGTTTTGTGTGTATTGATCAACCTCTTGATCATCATCAATAACCTCTTGTTGACAGCTAGTGTCAACCAAACGTGTATCGGCTTGTGGATCTTGATCTTCATCAAATTCCATTGTTCTATGCGTCACTCCTTCCATAAGGAGCTTGGCTTTCAAGAACTTTGCCCTTCGAGCAATAAATTCCTTTTGCTCTGTTGGATCAAAGAAGTAGTATCCTATACAGTCTTTGGGATATCCAACAAATATACACGTAGTGGATCGACTTTCAAATTTGTTTTGGGTGTTAAGCTTAACATAAGCTTCACTACCCAATACCTTTTAAATATGATAGTGATGGAACTCTTTTCATGCCATATTTCAAAAGGGTGTCGAATCCATTTTCTTGGTTTGGGCCATATTCAAAATACGAGCCGTGGAGATTAGTGCGAAAACCCAAGATGATAAAGGTGGTAAGTTCATAGCCTTAATGAATTGAACCATATCCAAATAGGGTTCAGTTTCTCCTTTATCAGAATGAAGAACTTAGATAGTTATGTAGAGTTGATTTTCTACTCAATTATTGAAGATTTTGAACATTTCAAATTCTTCATGTTTATGTGCCATCAGGTCACATGACCATAGCGACCATAATCGTCGGTAAAGGTAATGAAGTAAGTTTCATCATACCTTGTCATTGTTTTAAAAGGACCTCATACATCCAAATGTATGACTCCTAATAAATCTTTTGCCCTCTCATTAGTACCACTAAAGGGTGTGTTGGTCATCTTACCTTGTAAACAAGATTCACACTTATCAAATGAACAATTTTCATTTGTTTTCAAAAGACCATTCTTTTAAAGTGTTTAAATCCGATTCTTGTTTATATAACCAAGATGACAATGACAAGAATAAGAGTCACTTAAACCATTTTAAGTCTCTTGGTGTATGATAGGTATAATGTGTTATTATAGGACGAATCATCATGAACCAATTCATAAATATCATTAGAAGGCATAGCTTTGAAATAATATACATCATCCATATAAACATAAATACCATCATTTACCAACTTTAAATCATAACCATATCATTTTAAAAGGAAAACTTAAATCATGTTCCTAGTCAAACTAGGAGCATATAACATGTTTTGAACAACTTCCAAGCCTTTTGAAAGTTTCAAAACATAGTCTCCTTTCTTAAAGTGCTTATTCCTTTTGATCCCTTGCAACAAATTGCAATAGTGAGTTGCACATGTGGTATCCAATTACCTATGTGTTTTGAGGAAATAACATTTAAGTCAATATGGATTATGAAAGTTGTGCTTGAGGTTTGCCCAGCATCCCTCTTATTTCTCAACTCATTGAGATAGGTTGGATGAATCCCTTTCAAACGACCTATCTCACCATACTCAAAGCATGGATCGTTTTCGGTTACCTTAGGCTTCATAAGCTTAGGTTTTGGAGGTTCCGCTTTGATCTTCCCTTCCCTTTTGCCTTTGATGTGCTCCTCTCCTTTGGCAACATTTGCCTTAGGATCGGGAATGGCCATTCCATTGCCTCCCTTATTGATCTAGAGTATAGGTAGAACCTTTCTACCCATCCCTGCCTTAGCTGTTGTGAGCATTGCGCGAAACTAACCAATGCTCTTGTCCTATCCATTCATATTGTAATTCATTATGAATGTCTCAAACTTTAGTTAGGCCATTAAGGATCAAATCCTTGGCCAACTCCTTTGAGACAGGACAGCTAAGCCTCTCGAGGCGGCCTCAACATCGTCGGGGTCGGGTTGGTTAGTAATAGGATCGTCAAGGACATTTGCCTTTGCTGTTGCTTGAGAACAATTCTCAAGTTTCGAGACCAGTCCATAAGGTTATTATGGTACAGACGATCCCTCTCTAAAATAGTTCTCAGTGATAGGGTATGGACGGTCGGGGTGGTAGCATTATTGTTTGCGGCCATTCTACAAATTTTACAAAGTTCTTTTTAGTATTTCTGAAAAATTTCATTTTAATTATTAATACCCTTTATGTCTCATAGACAATTAATAATTAAAATCTAGAATCCAACGTTACATTCAAATAATGGTTAGGTGACCTTTATCCCATTATTCAAATTAACAAGGTAGTCAACATTTGACAATTGCAACCTTTTGCAACTTCTAGCGGTATGGGATCGACTTTAAACATCATATGCAAAGTCGGCATGTTAATCCCATCAACACCATTTGGAAACCATATTTTAGGTGATCCATTCAACATGGTTTGCAAATCAAGTTACCCTACTTGCACACACATATGAGTTTACCAACACAAGTGGTTAGGTGACCTTTATCCCACCAATGTGGTATTCCCACCTTAAGTCACAAGTTCCCTCAAAATGGTTAGGTTACCTTTATCCCATTAAGAGTTTCCAAATGACTTAAGTGTTGTGCAAAAGGACGGTGTTAAACTTGTTTGAAAAGGGATTTTTAGTTTTCATTGATTCTAGTTTGAAAACTCTATGTACCTTGTATTTGCATGCTTTCAAATAGAAGGTATCCTATGGTTCATTTTTAATAAAACCTCTTTTATTAAATCATCAATCCTTTTAATAACCTCTTATTAATCACTTAATGATTAAGAACCATAGATGCAAGGTATCTTATGGTTTATTTTTAATAAACCTCTTTTATTAAATCATTAATCCTTTTAATAACCTCTTATTAACCACTTAATGATTAGAAACCATAAATTTCCAGCTTGTTAAGTTTGCTAATGAGTTTGTTATGCATATCCAAATATCAAACAACAATCATACAACAAACAACCAAACAAGCATAATATAAACAACCACAATGTGCATATGTGCATATGTGCATATGTGCATAACCATAGCATCTAAAGTGGTCCACACTTGTTTGCCATCACAAGTGTGGTCCATAGGTCTTTCCTAAGGGTCATAAACAATCACATGGAAAGCTTCCAAAAGCCTCCCACTTGAAACCGCATCAAAATGCTCCATGTTTCTCTTGTGACCTTCCTTTGTGCTTCCAATGTGTATGTCTTCATATTACAAGATATAAAGTCCTAATACAAGATATCTAGTAAAATGAAAATACACCTAATCTATTTATTACAACCTAATAATAAATAAATTACATTTGAAATAAAGCACAAATAAAAATAATACAACCCAATTGAATGAATGAATACAACCATCACAAATATCCAAACAATCACAAGGTCAATGACTAGGTTATGCACTAAAACATCCAATGATCAAATCATCAAAATATATAATGAAACCCCACTTAAAACCTTCAAATTTCAGCCAACATAAACTGAAATTTTGGTTTTAAATATTGTCCAAACAATCAACATATCAACATACATATCTTTCAAGGTTTAATCACAAGCATGTGTAATGTAACCTTGAAAGTTGGGGTTTCAACAAGACATAATATTCCAGCCCAAAAACAGCCTATAACATGTCTAATAACATCTTTAAAACCAATTTCAAAAGATAAAACAAGCAAGTCATCCACATAACCTGCTCTTGATGCCATTGATGGGTTTGCTAGAACACAAAATCCATGTTTAACCATTTAAACTATCAGAAAACGCAGCGGATATAAGCTTTATAAACTTGTTTATAAGCTGAAAATTCGTGTTCTTAAGTGACATATTTATGTAAGAAAGCAAACCCATAATCAAAGGATCTTATTATGTGAATGAACAAGCTATGTAACACAACAAACAAATAATATGACAGCCACAAGGGGCTGCCATAACTACCTTTCTCCAAGCTTTTGAAGTCGACAGAAAGAGTAGATTAGAGGCTGAAATTAGGCCAAAGAAAGCTGAAGAATATGCCCAAAACTTCAAGCTTTGAAGTCTCCAAGTGTTCACTCCATAAACCTCCAAGCATGCATCAAAGTTCCTTGGACTTGGACATCAAAGCTCCAAAAGGAAAGCTGCCAAATGAAGCTTCCAAAACCGTGAGTTTGAGCAGCAACTTTGATGATGTTAGAAGATGGAATCGGCCCCAAGGTTCCAAGAAAGGAACCCTCAAGTGTTTATACCCCAAGCCTTGTACAAACACCACTCTTGCTAGGTAGAGATACACCAAGATCAAAACCAAAAACCTCCAAAACCTGCTGTCCAAAACCGTGAGTTAAGAGAGAGATGGAGAGAGTTTTTTGGTCTAGTTGCATGTGTGCCTTTTTTTGAGAATGTGGAGTCATGGATTATTAAAAGACTTGTGTGTTCCAAGGACATGAAGGTCCAATGGGGAACAAGCAAAGGGGCGGCCAATATTTTGAATTATAAGAGCTTTCCCCCCTTAAAATTATAACACATAAATGTTAACAAGTCTTTTAACTAGATACATATACAACTAACCCATTTAATTGTATAATCTAATTACTCCCATTATTAATTTGTAATGTTATCTAACTTATTTAAATAACATTACAAATAACTCATTGAACAAGATATCCTAATAAATTGTTCCATCTCATATGCAACTTGTTTAGAAAACCCATTTTCTAAATTGGTTTTAATATTTAATTGCATGATCATATCACCAATTAAATATTAATTGGTGTAAATATTTAATTGCATGATCATATCATCAATTAAATATTAATTGGTGTTTGCTAAGCTTGTTATTGGGTATAACCCGACTTGGATCATAACGTACTAACCACATCAATATTTTATGTGTTTTGGGCACATAGAATCCTACAAATGCGCCTAATAACTTAGTGAAATTTAGGTCATCATGTGCACAAACAGTGCTAATGTGCCTAAAAATTTCACTTATTATAAATAGAACACTTGTGCAATTTTCATTTCATTCGCACATTCAAAACTCAAACTCTCCCCTGAACGCTTGGACTCTCGGTTACCCCTTTTCATCGATTCAAATCATTCGAACTTTTAATCACAGATTATTGATAGGGTTTGTGAGATTGTGAACGTAAGTTTATAGTCTACATTTAATCTGTTTTGTGATCAAATGATGATTTTGCGATGGGCGTTCGACAGCTATTCGGGCGCTCGAACCCTAAAATTGTCGAAAACTCATATTTGAGTGTATAAATCGAATCAATCTCATAAATTGATCTTTGAATGTTGTTCATCATATGATTTCGAGCATATTGATATATTACACATGGATTGAAATGAACTTTGATTGAAGGTCTCGGTTAACTGTTCATCGATGAACAGTGACTTGAAGATGAACATGAAGAAGAAGATGAACAGATGAATTTTTTTAAAATAAAATAATGAAAAATAAATAAAAATTTCAAAAGGATTAAAATGTTCAATAAAATTGATAAAAGATAAAATAATCAAATGTGTTTAATTTTTAATAAAATTCAACTTGATAATTAAAATTTTATAAAAACAGAAATGTTTTACACTTAACATTAATTAATAATTCAAGTTGAGTTTATAAGTCAAATTCATTAAACACATTAGTTTATTATATCTTATATCATCACATGTTCAAACTCTCATTCAATCTTTTGCTTTAAAATTGACACATTTACTAATATCATTGCTTTAAACTTGTGCAGATGGCTGAGTTGAAGTTTGAGCCCAAGCATAATGCTGTTGCTTTACTCAATGAAGATGTCTAAGATGCCATATCATATGAGGAGATGGTTAGATTTCTTCTGAGGACCAAATATGTATATGCCATGTGTTATCAGCCAGTGATCTATAACAGACTAATCAGAAATTTCTGGAGCACTACTGTAGTTGAAGTGAATGATGAAGGAAGTAAAGTGTTAAGAGGATTTGTGACTAATGATCGTATGATAGAAGTATCAGAAGAGTCCATAAGGGTTTTTTTTGAGACTGGGTCACAATGATCCAGAAGATCTCTCCGAGCTTACATTTAATGAATATAGAGAGACATTCATGGAAATGGGTCATCCTGATCATTTCCTAAAGAAACGGTTTTTCAGAGCTCGTGTATATAACCATTGGAAGCTTCTATGCTATATCTTTCAACACTGCATGTCCAAGAGAAGTGCTGGCTGGAATTCATTTCCAGTGGACATTGCATCTCCAATTGTAGCCATTACAACAAACAGAAGATTTAATATAGCTAGATGGATCTTGAATGGATTCATATTCAATTTGGAGAGAGGTATAAGGAACAAATACCTTATGTATCCTAGATTTCTTCAAATGATCATCAATGAGGAATATCCTGATTTTCATGTCTATAGAGTTGGAGGAGATAGACTTGAATTGGAACATATGTCAGAAATAACATATAAGAGGTTATCTATGTTGACTGGTACTCAAAATGTTCCTATGTTTGAATATATGAGGTATGTTGCTAATGATGAGGTAGATATTACAGTGGATCACTATCATTTATTGGAAGGTGAACCAATAGATCCAACTGATCTGATTGATGAAGTTCCTCTAAATCTTATTCAAGATGATGATGAGCAAAATGATGATGATGATAATAAAGATGCTCAGGATGATGATGATAGCTCTTCTAGTTCTAATGATGATAATGATGATGATGGTGGTGGAGCTGAAACACCAAACATTAAGCAGTGAGAGAACCATGTCTGAGCATGTCGATGAAGCTCAACATAAAGGGGATGGAATATCTGGTGGTGATTTACAAGATGATGATGTGAATGAAGCTCCTGAAGATGTAGATGATGTGATTCATGATGAATCTGTACATGAAGTTAAAAATGTTATTGATGAAATAAACATTCAGAATGAAGAAGTTGAGCATGAGGCTGATATGCAAAATCAAACAGTTGAGTATGATTTTATGGATGCTTTTATGTATAATCCCGAGAACACACCATCCATTCAAATTCAAGAAATGCCTATAAGTGCAACACATAATGTGTCTGTACAAACAGAGGAGATAGTTGATTTGGATGAGTTAAATGTTCTTAAAGAAGAAAATGTATCTAAAGAGAAAGTAATTGCTGATCTTAAAGTCGAACTTGATAAGTTGCGAGAAGGAAACTTGAAGTATGAAAAGGATTTGAGTTTGATGAAAGATGTAAACAAAAAGCTCAAAGAAGATATAAAAGACAAGAATGAAAAGCTTGAGAGTTATGCAAAGGATAAAGATGATGTCATAAAGAATTTTGAGCTTATGATTAAAGATTATGATCTTTGGAAGAGAGATTCAAAAGATTATCTGAGGAGAATGAGAAATTAAAAGAAGAACCAAGGAAGAATCAAGAGCCTCAAAAGCCAACATCTCTAGATATTGTAATAGTATCTGAGATTAATCCAATAGATGTTGAAGCTCCTCAAATTGTAGATGAAGCTCCTAAAGTGATAGATAAAGGTAAAAGAAAGATTAATGAAGTTGATGATTCAATTTTACCTGAATCTTCCTTTAAAATTCAAAGAGTTAGAAGAAGAAATTGAGAAAGAAAGTAATGAGGAAGATAGGATTGATGATGAAAGTCAAAAAGTTCAAGAGAAAGTGTCTCAAGAACAGATTGGAGCGTTAGATGATATAGAAGATAAATTTGAGGATGATTGGTATGATGAAGTTTTGAATGATGAGGATATTAATGAAGTAAACTTTGAAAGAACTTTATCTCCTATTGCTCAATCTCATGATCAAGATGAAATTCCTGTTGACTTTGAAGACAGATATAATTATCTGGTGAGAATGAAGTATAACAGAATCTATTTGATTGGGTTAACAGTGTCTCAGATCAATGATGAATATGAGAAGTGTGTCACAGCTGAGTCTGTAGCACCAATTAATCCAAATGAGATAGTAATCGAACATGGAGAATGGGTTAGAGCTCAAGAGGTAATCAATGTAGATGATTTACCAAAGCCTGAGTTACATCATCCTAATCCTGACGATATGAATGTGATAGCATTGAGGTCATGGTTACAAGCAAGAAATTGCCCATGGAAAAGTCTTAAGAGACTCCAGTCCACCTCATTGAGGATTCTTGTTAGAAGTTTTCAGGAAACTGAAAAGATTGCTAATAAGATGATTATTCTTGACACAGACAACCATCAATATCTAGAGATTACAAAAAGTTCAAAGATGTTGAAACCAAAAGAAATTCAGTCTATGGCAAGGAGGTCCAGCAATTATGATAGCAGAAAAGATCTGATGAAGATGTTTGTTGGTATTGAGAAAGAAGCATATAAAGCCACTCCTGAGCAAAGGCATATATTGGATAAATCAAGAAGTGCAGGAGATATGGTTAGAAACATATTGCAAAAAGGACAGTCAGTAGCTAAACTGTTGAATGCTATGATTGCTCCTGATTTCTCTAACCAAGTTAAAATCATTGCATGGAAGTATGATGAGATATTTGATGTCTTTTTGATTAAAAGAGTAAATGCTGTATGTGATGTCTATCATTTTTACTCAAGCATAATTAAGCTTCCAGTGCAAGATTTGAAGGAGTTAGACAAATTACCTCTGATTAACCCTTCTAATGCTAAACGAGGGAAAATGTTTGTTGAATTACTTCACAGAGGTATGAGTCGAGATATATGCTTTCTTCAGATAAGATGTGAACAAGAAGATAAGGAATACTTCACTGAGTTGAAAAAGCAAAACAAATATCAAGGAAGAAAGAAAGATGAAGAACATTTCATGTTGGAATTCTGTGATCATTATTTCCATAAAGTTACAAATCCGGGGTTGAAAGTAATAGAAGGTACTCAAAGAACAAAACCTATCTTGAGATTGTTTTACAATTCTGAGACTTTTGAACTAAAATTGGTACGAAATCTTGAGAATTGGGATGTAGATATGATTACTTTGTTTGGAGTTTTTGAGCTCAAACTGTTACATCCAAGTTATATCTCTTTTCTTGCGTTTCAAAGTTTTGAGAAGGTGAATCCTGAGATTGCTGAGAATGATAAGAAGTATTTTTTTGTCAATGATTAATGTAATGAATACGGCTATGGAAAGAATTTCATTGAGAAAAGCTCTCGCTTATGCAAATATTGTGAAGAGAGACATTAATGATATTGAATTTATGAGAATATCAAGGAAAGGAGTACTGGAGGTGTATTGCAAAGAAAGCAAACGTCCTATTGAGTTGTATGCTAATGTTGACATTGCATGCTTGTCAAAGGATACTTTTGGAAAGAATGAAGGAGATGGAGATCAAGTCAAATGAATCAAAACCTGAACAAGCTGTTCTTGCTAGCAAATTCAAGTATTCAATTAAGAATGCACTGAAGGATCTAGAGATGTACGAGAAGAAGCCAACGTTCAAGATAAAAGAAGAACCAGAAGATTTTTTTGATACATGAAGATAGAAGACAGAAGATTAAGAGAAGATGGATAGCTAAAGGTTAAAGAGAAGATAAAGATTCAGAAGCAAAGACAAGAGAAGATAAAGACAAAGAGAAGACTTTTGAAAACCGAAGACAAATGTCAATCTTAGGGGGAGTATTGTTAGTACTCTAGAAAGATTAACATTTAGTCTTAGTGTATCTTTACAATTTTGTCATAGTATAGGGACTAGAATTGTAAATAGATAGTCTCTAGTTTGTTAGTAGTATATATATCTTAGGCTAGAGTAGAATTAGTACGTAAGATTTTATATGTACTGCTTTCTTACTCTTGTAATTGTCTTTGCTATATCAATGAAATCATGAATTTTGTTGATATGTGCTTGATTTGATTACAATTGTTTGTGTTTTCTTTGAATTGTTTACATAATTCATTACAGATTGATGCATTTGATCCTATCACGCTCGTTAAGTGACTCGCTCGTAGGCTCGATTGTTGGCATATTTAAATTAAAGACTAAATTATAATATTTATAAATTAGAAACCATGTAAATACTATATTATTTAAATAGATCATAGATATAAGATTATTTTGACATTTTCTAATGAAATATATCTAAAAATATAAAGATAATCATAGCTCATGGAATATTAATATAGTCTGTATCATTGTTGCAACGAGTTAAAATAAATACATATAAAAAATATTATGTTTGTTTTTATATAGATGAATATGTGTAAAAAGTAACAAAATATTTTTTTTAAATAAACAAGTTGACTCATGAGTCGTGGCTCGTATATAAACGAGTCAAGTCCGAACCCACATTTTGAGAACATTAAAATAAACCGGTCATCTCAGCTTGACTCAGTTTTTTAAATGAGATGAGCCCGAGCTCACTCTAGCTCTAATCGATCGGCTTGTTTATAGTCCTACTTACCATCCGACTCTTCTGAAAAAAATTACACTAATGCATATTAACAATGAAATTACTAGAATTGTAGTATTTTGTAAGAACTAAAGCATCAGTATTAAATTATGAGGAAAATGTTACAAATAATCATCAGGTTTTAAAAGTATTCCAATTAAATCATTTATGCATATTTTGTTCAAATTATATCAATAAATCATCAAATCACGTCATCATTGAATATTATATTGAGTCAAGACATAAATGGAGAAGAAGGTGTGGTGGTCGGATTTTCAGTCCATGTAATTTTATTAAAAAAATTAAAAATATGTAAATTGTATTTAAAAAATAAAAATACCTAAAATTCACGTCACCTCTTTATGTTTTCATAAAAAAAGAAAAATATATTTTCTAATTGAAACAAAAAAACACACACATTGAAAACATGTTAAAACTTTTAAATAAAATAAAACATGAAAATTAAATGACTTAATTGTAACATTTTTTAGACTTGAATGATTTAGTTGGAACTCTTTTAAAACTTCTCTAAAGTAGCACATAAATTATGTTATATTAATGAGACATGGAACTCGTTTGTGTCCGTTTGCATATATAAAGATATATATGTGTGTGTGTATATATATACATATATATATATACACACACACATACATATAGAAGAAGGATCAGATACAAACAAGTTGGAGCCTAAAAATCATAGGAAACCAATATAATTACGTCACGTGTCATATCTATTAATTATTTATCAAGGGTATAATAGTCATATACAAATCAATCAGGTTGTTTATAAAAATTCCTAAAATCATACTATCATTTATTTATTTTTATCGAAGTTGTAATATTAATATTTTGCATATAACTTTATATAAAAAATTAATATCAAATATATTCATTCAAAGAACATCAAAAATTAATTACGTATCTTTACACATGAATCTTTACACATGAATCTTTACACATGAATCTTTACACGTGCACACTCAAGCTATTCAAAAGTTAAAAAAATGTTTATTCTACACATGCATTTTTACTTGTTTCCTTTTTAATATGAGCTTCGGAGTATTTCCAAAGTAATATAATCACCTCAAGTATATATAAAAACCTGAAAAGACATTCACAAAGTTGTATTAAATTAAAAAATAAACACTAGGAAAAAATAAATTAATCAAAAAATAACAAACTTGCCGCCTCGTTTAAATTAACTATTTATATATGTGTAAATTAACTATTACATATATTTAAATTTGATTTTACGTATATGCAAACTAATTATTTACATATATGTAAAATAAATATTTATATATTTTAATTTATTTTTTACATATTTGTAAAGTAATTCGTGTAAATTAATTATTTATATATGTTAAATTAACGTATGTGTAACTTTGTTTTTATACGTACAAACTAGTTATTTGCATATATGTAAATTTACTGTTTTATATATTTGTAACTTTGTTTTACCTATGCGTAAACTAATTAGTGTAAATTAATTGTTATATATGTGTTAATTAATTGTTTTGCATATGTGAAACATTTGAGATAACATTATGAACAACCTGGTGTTTAATGGAATCCAAACACAATTTAATCCACATCCATATATTGACGTTTGAAGTGTAATTTTAAACTTTTTATGAAATTTCTACTAAGGCCCCGTTCCCGGGCAACTCACAGTTGATCATTAATCGCACATAAAACATACCATTTATTTAAAACAATGCAGCGAAAATTAATTAAAACCTCTTCATATAATTTAATGACATCTTTTGCAACGTAATACAGTACAGTTAACTATTACAAAACATTATAAATTGCATTATATCACAAAACGTCATTATTATACAAATGGATGTCATCTCAAAAATGCCAAGTAGCTGCCCCATGCCATCCTGAGCAACTTTTACCTGCCAACTGAAAAATACATAAAAGTCAGCGTTGCTGAGTGAGTTCTAGTTTTATAAATAAAATACTTTACTTTCGTTAAAACATTTCCTTACTTTCATACGCGATCATCCATCATACATACATATAGAGAATATTGCTTTTAACTTTCATTAACATTCATCATTTACCATCATATTCATAGCATATTTTCTTTTCATGCTTTTCGTTAACATTCTCTTACTTTCGTTCTCATTCTTTCGTAACGTACTCATTATCATCCTTTTACGTTCGTACTTGTTTACTTTCTTTCTTTCTTTCTTTAGTACGTTACGTCATTCTTTTACGTTCATATGGATTGATGAACAATACCCCAAACATTGTGCACGAAGCTGATGCTGGACCTGTGGTAATTAAACCACGAACATTATGCACGAAGCTGATCCAGTCACCTAGGGAAAGTCATCTCTCCCTGTGACATCCGTCACCAAAGGTCCGTCATTTGGCGTGTTTTACTTAGCCTTTATTTACAGACACTCCTTATTTTGACAAACCAATTACGTGAATACCATATTTGCTTTACTTAATTGCCCTTATATGTGTAGTATCTTAAGACATTCTCCAAGATTTGCCCCGTTAACACTAAACACGTCATTTTTATAATAAAATAATTTTCACGAATAAATTCATTTTTAAATTATAAATAACATTAATAACATTTTATCGTCAATAAAACAACACAAAAATTATAACGTTTTTAACCGAAACAAAACTTAGGAACTCGGGGCAAAGTGCGGGGACTAAGCTTGAAACTTTGAGGAACTAGGCTGGGTAGAAATACCCACCTTCCAGCCATTTTTCATTCTTTTCACCCTCTCACCACTTTATCTTTCTCTCTACACTCTCTCTCTAGAAACCAACATCAAAACCGACCCGTTTCTCGCATTTTCGTCTTCAAATCTCGAGTACCATCGTGAATACTAGTTCCTAGCAGGTAGATAACCTCACTATCTTGTTTTAACCCGATTTTTCAGCTACATTTCGAGGGTTTTCGGGTGCTCGGGTTCATCCGAGCACAAGAGGTCGTGTGGACTTGCATGTCTTGTTTCTGAGTGTGTTTCTTGCTTAGATAGGTTAGAATACGAGTTCTGGAAGTTTTGGTTGGGTAACACTCGTGATCGGGCAGCCGAAGGCCGACCTGAAACTCACTGCCGTCGCGACTCCCGATGGCGCGAATGGGGTTGTCGCGCGCGAAAGGGACGTGCGACTGCATGTGTGTGTGCGACTTGAGACTTGAGCGAATAGGTAAGTCGCGCGGTTGTGTCGCCCGACTGTCGGTGGGTGCGAAACAGAGGTTGTCACGCGAAATAGAGGTTGTCACGCGATTAGGAATGTCACGCAATTGGAGATGTCACGCGACAGGGGTTGTCGCGTGACTGGTCTGTGCGAATGTGAAATGTGTGCGAAAGTGTGTGCGTGCGATTGTGCGAGAGTCGCACGGTCAGATGTCTGTCGCGCGAAAAGGAGACCACTCGCGCGAATGAAGCTGATTCGCGCGGAGGGACTTCGAGTCGCGCAGTTGGCTGATGGGTCGTGCGACTGGTGTTGCGTGGTACGACTGAAGGTTTAGTCACACGAATGAAGATTCAATTGATGAAAGTAGCTAATTCGTACGACTGAAAGTTCACTCGTGTGAATGGAGTGTCAGTCGTGCGTCCGGTCCCACTGTATGACTTAATGGTGTGTGCGTGTGTGGATCCCCTCTTCGGAGATCTCACGACGATAATAAAATATAATTAAGTGTCATAGCTTGACCACAAAGATTAAAATCAACGCCATTAACAGGCACGTACTATTTAAAACAATCTAGTCTAATATGTGTGTGACTGCTTGTGTGTACTACTCATGACCGAACCGAAACGACCCGACTCAATTAAACAATATTATTAACAATAGTCCACAAGATTAATTCTTAACATAACTGTCAATAGGTGATTGACTGTTCATACATACATACAAGTTTGGGAAGTTCCATCAGACATACTTACCACTTAACAAGTGAGTTTCGTGGCCCCTTTTTACGCTTATACAATTGTTTCAATCTTTTACAAATATGGGGGAAGAGTATGCTCACACGTTTTCAATGCTGTACAACATACATACAATTTTCATACTTGGAATCAACGTGATACTATTTTGTGAGTACTTATCTGATGCATACATGATGTTACTGTGTGGACTGTCTTACAACCATTAATTCCGGTGTTGGAACCAACAGATAGGTATTAGTAGTACTACTGGGTTGACACCCCCACCCTTGACAGATGGTTACTTGTGAGTACCATCACACTGCCAGGAACGGGCCTGGGGTGAATATATTCTGACAAGTTTCTTTGTGTACGTCATTAGGTTTGGTTGTATAAAACTCATGTTATGTGATTATGCTTACTTATAACTGTATGCACGGTATTCCACTACAAGCAATATACAGCATCAATTACAAGTTTACAATTTAAACCTGCGAAGCTCACCAACATTATTGTTGACCATTTTGAGCATATTTTTCAGGTAACAATGAGAACTGAAGATCTAGGAGTGCTGCCTTGTATAGGAGACCCTAGGATGCATTGTGTTTATACTTTTGTAAAGCTTGAACATGGATATGATCTTTTGTACACTTGTTCCCATGTTGTGGGAATATTACATTACAAACCGTAATCAATGTTTTTGTGATCATTTGTGTTGTGCTTATGACTATGCTGTCGTGAACATTGATTATACACGACACAAGTCTCCATTTGTGTTCGGGTGTCGTCATGACACGCTTGTCATCATATATTTATTGCTACTCTATCATATACCATGTGTTATGACGATCCCGTCTAGCTCGCATTCCCCGTGTTTCCGCTTTAGCGGGGGTGTGACAGACTGGTATCAGAGCCATTGGTTATAGAGAATTAGGCAATTACACTTGACCTAGACTATAACCTAGGAACCTTCATGTAGATTTGCATGCTTAAGCTTGTGTGCATTTATATATCTCGTGTAAGTGTTCCTCCTACATGATTGATTATCCTTCTGTTATGTGATCCTTCACCTTGTGCTTGAGCCTTGTGCTCGTTACTGATGAGGTGCTTCCTATTGGATCTTCCGTTCCCTCTGTGCGCCAAGTTATCATAACCAAATTCGGGAATCGAGACCCGAACAGATCGTCACAGATCTTACGTTGCGCTTGACCTCAGATAGTGAGACCGACCCGAGGAGGCTATGTCTGAGTCCTTTTAAGGACGCGAGATAGACAACCTCCGCAAGACTATACGTGACTACATGTTTGGTTCTCAGTCAATTTGATGGATTGTTATGGATATGATGTGAAGGAAGGTCGGATGTCATGTAACCGGATTAGGCATCATTCTCGGTACATCGTGGGTGTGGTGGGAACGCTGCGGGGAACCCTATATATAAGCATCACCGGTATACCGAGAATATGCTTGAAATGGACTACATGGTGGTCTTGACTGACCGGAGCATCGGACGTTGGGACTTGATAAGTGGGTTACTTGTGTATCATAAGGTGATTAAAGCTTATATGTTACCTCTTTTATGGATAGAACATGCCGCCTCGAAGATCTAACCGCAGAAGTAGTAGCGGAAGTGAAGCCCCGAGGGGCAGAGGCAGAGGCAGAGGCAGATCTTCAGGAGCAAATGAGGGTCCTATTGGCAATACTCAAGGGACTGGAAGTCCTGATATGGCAACCCTGATTGCTCAACAACTGACCGCCTTGATTCCCACTATTGTAGCTCAAGTGAGCGATGCTTTGCAACAGCAAAACCACTCCCACGGGGATGGTGGTAACGAGAACGAGGGTAATGGGAACCCGACTGGGAATGAAAGTAACCAAGAGACCGGAAATGGTGGTACAGCCGGTAACGAAACTGGGGTTGCTAATACCAAACGGGGCTGTTCTTACAAGGAGTTCGTGGCCTGTAAGCCCCGGGATTTTGATGGCAAAGGTGGGGCAATAGCCCTGATCAGATGGCTCGAGAAAATGGAGGCTGTGATTGACATCAGCGAATGCCTCGACAGCCAACGCATCAAATATGTTACGTGCTCACTACAGGGCCGAGCACTAACCTGGTGGAACACCCAGGTTCAAGCGAGAGGAAGGGAATCTGCGATGCAGATGACCTGGGACGAATTTAAGGCTTTGATTACCGAGGAGTACTGCCCTCACAACGAGATGCAAAAACTTGAGCATGAGTTCTGGAATCATGCCATGGTGGGGGCGGGGCATGCAGCTTACACTGACCGATTCCACGAGTTGGCTAGACTAGTCCCACACCTGGTCACTCCGGAATCTAAGAGGATTGAGAGGTACATTTGGGGACTCGCGCCTCAAATACGGGCAATGGTAACTGCAGCTGCTCCTCCTACGATTCAGAGCGCAATTCTGAAGGCTGGCGCTCTGACCGATGAGATGGTACGAACAGGGGTATTGGGCAAGGGAGCAGAGAAGCGAAAGGATGCTGGGGAAACAAGCCGGTCGAGTGCCGGTAAATCTGATAAAAGGGCCAAGGTCACCAGAAACTTTGCGGCCGTGACTCAAGGGAAGAGGGAATATGTTGGGCTATATCCCAAATGTGACAGATGCAGCTATCATCATCCCCCAGAGACGCAGTGCCGGGTGTGCGCAAACTGTAGGCGCCCGGGGCACCTAGCAAGAGATTGTAGAGTGGCACCGAATTTGGTTGCACCCGTCAACGCGGTTAACCCCGCCGGGAATGCCAGAGTCTGTTACGAATGTGGAAATCCGGGTCACTTCAGAAACATGTGCCCCCGACTGAACAGGGCACCGGGCCAACAGGGGGATAATCAACAGCAATTGATGGCCATAGCGGCGCTCAAGGTCATGGAAACCAAGGAAATGCTGCCCGGGGACGCGCATTCGTCATTGGAGCTAATGATGCCCGTCAGGACCCGAACGTCGTTACGGGTACGTATCTGCTCAATCACCATTTTGCATCCATACTATTTGATACTGGGGCAGACAATAGCTTTATATCCTCTGAGTTCGTGCATATGCTTGATTTAAGTGCTAGTAGGCTAGAAACTAGTTACTCTGTAGAAATGGCCAATGGTAGGGTTGAACAAGCAGACGAGATTATTAAGAATTGCACCCTAATGTTAGAAGACCAGGCCTTTAGCATAGACTTGATACCATTCGAGTTAGGCAGCTTCGATGTGATAGTGGGTATGGATTGGTTGTCAAATCATGGAGCCGAGATTGTTTGTCGGGAGAAAGTAGTCCGAATCCCCATGCCAAACGGGGAGGTACTCAAGATTCAAGGAGAACGACCGGGAAGAACACTGAAGCTCATTTCTTGCATGAAAGCCCGCCGAAGTTTACGGAAGCAGTGTTACACTTTTTTGGCTCACATCGTAGAAAAGAAAGAAGGAGAGACAAACTTGGCAGACATTCCAATCGTACGGGATTATCCGGAGGTGTTCCCTGATGATTTGTCTGGATTGCCTCCTCCACGACAGGTGGAATTCCATATAGAGCTGGTTCCTGGAGCTACACCGATAGCAAAGACACCGTATTGGTTAGCACCCTCAGAGATGCAAGAGTTATCCAGCCAACTACAGGAACTACTGGAGAAGGGTTTCATCCGACCGAGTCAATCACCGTGGGGAGCACCGGTGTTATTTGTCAAGAAGAAGGATGGGTCGTTCCGTATGTGCATCGACTACAGGGAATTGAACAAACTGACCGTGAAGAATCGGTATCCTCTTCCCAGAATCGACGACCTGTTCGATCAATTGCAAGGAGCCTCGTATTTCTCTAAGATCGACCTTCGATCTGGTTATCATCAACTCAGAGTATTCGAGGACGATATCCCAAAGACAGCATTCAGAACTCGTTACGGGCACTATGAGTTCTTGGTCATGCCGTTCGGATTGACCAACGCACCAGCTGTCTTTATGGATCTGATGAATCGGGTGTGTAAGCCTTATCTTGATAAGTTCGTGATCGTATTCATAGATGACATACTTATCTACTCCCGTTCAAAGGAGGACCATGAAAAACACCTCCAAACGATTCTAGAACTGTTAAAGGAAGAGAAACTTTTCGCCAAGTTCTCGAAGTGTGAATTCTGGCTTCGAGAAGTAAAGTTCTTGGGTCATGTAGTTAACGAAAATGGAATTCATGTGGACCCCGGTAAGATTGAAGCTGTGAAGAAGTGGGATACTCCCCAAACACCCTCAGAAATACGACAATTCTTGGGATTGGTCGGATACTATCATCGCTTCATTGCCAATTTCTCCAAGATTGCCCAACCGTTAACTTTGTTAACTCAGAAAGACAAGAAGTTCGACTGGGGGAAAGCACAAGAACAGGCGTTCCAAACGTTGAAGGAGAAGTTGTGCAACGCACCGATATTGTCTCTCCCAGACGGAACTGATGATTTTGTGGTGTACTGTGATGCTTCACATCAAGGTTTGGGCTGTGTACTAATGCAGAAAGATAAGGTAATTGCTTACGCTTCGCGACAACTCAAAGTGCACGAAAAGAACTACACAACTCACGATTTGGAGTTGGGTGCCGTAGTATTTGCACTCAAGATATGGAGGCATTATCTATACGGAACCAAATGCATCATCTACACAGACCATAAGAGCCTTCAACACATCATGAACCAGAAAGAACTTAACATGCGGCAGCAACGCTGGGTAGAACTGCTTAGCGACTACGATTGTGAAATCCGGTATCATCCGGGAAAGCTAACGTGGTGGCTGATGCATTAAGCCGCAAAGAACATGTGAAACCATTACGAGCTCGAGCACTAGGTTTGACTATTCAAACTAATTTAAAGGCTCAGATTCAATTAGCACAAAACGAGGCATTGAAAGAAGAGAACCTTGCGGGGAAGAGTTCCGAGGGTTGGATAAACAAATGACTCGCAAGGATGACGGCGTTCATTACTTCATAGATCGTATATGGGTCCCCAAATGGGGAGGTGTACGTACACTAGTCTTGGATGAAGCACACAAGACTCGATACTCTGTTCATCCTGGTGCAGACAAGATGTACCACGATCTGAAAGAACTATACTGGTGGCCAGGTATGAAGAAAGATGTTGCTGTATACGTGAGCAAATGCTTGACTTGTTCAAAGGTCAAGGATGAACACCAGAAACCATCAGGACTACTGCAACAACCTGAAATTCCCGAGTGGAAGTGGGAGAACATCACTATGGACTTCATCACCAAACTCCCGAGGACACCAAGCGGACACGACACGATATGGGTCGTGGTGGATCGAATGACAAAATCCGCTCACTTCTTGCCTATCCGAGAAGACTACAAGATGGATAAGCTGGCAAGGTTGTACATCAAAGAGGTCGTGACACGGCACGGGGTGCCGGTGTCAATCATATCCGACCGAGACAGTCTATTCACTTCACGCTTTTGGCAGACGTTACAGAAAGCGATGGGCACACGATTAGACATGAGTACAGCCTATCACCCCCAGACAGACGGCCAAAGCGAACGAACGATACAGACGCTTGAGAATATGCTGAGGGCATGTGTCATTGATTTTGGTGGCAGTTGGGATACTCATCTACCGTTGATTGAGTTCTCCTACAACAACAGCTATCACACAAGCATTGGATGTGCACCGTTCGAAGCGTTGTATGGACGGAAATGTAGATCACCAGTTTGTTGGGCTGAAGTTGGTGAAAGCCAGCTTACGGGCCCAGAGATCATTCAAGAAACCACCGATAAGATCTTCCAAATCAAAGACCGACTTAAAGCAGCTAGAGATCGCCAAAAGAGCTATGCCGACAACCGTCGGAAGCCTCTAGAATTCAATGTTGGAGATCATGTCTTACTTAAGGTCTCTCCTTGGAAAGGGATCGTACGATTTGGTAAGAAAGGGAAGTTAGCCCCTTGATACGTAGGACCATTCGAGATTACAGAAAGAATCGGTCCGGTGGCTTACCGATTGAGGTTGCCACAAGAACTCAGCGGTGTGCATGATACTTTTCACGTGTCGAACCTCAAAAAGTGTTTGGCAGACGAGTCCTTACACGTACCAATTGAGGAAATCAAGATCGACAAAAGCTTCATTTTATTGAGGAACCTATTGAGGTCATGGACCGAAAGGTCAAAAGATTAAGGCGCAGCAAGATACCTATCGTCCGTGTGAGATGGAATTCCAAACGAGGGCCAGAGTTTACATGGGAACGTGAAGATCAGATGAGACTCCAATACCCACATTTATTCGCGGATGACGTTCTAGGGCCTAGCACCAGTTGAATTTCGGGACGAAATTCCCTCAACTGGGGGATACTGTTACATCCGTCACCAAAGGTCCGTCATTTGGCGTGTTTTACTTAGCCTTTATTTACAGACACTCCTTATTTTGACAAACCAATTACGTGAATACCATATTTGCTTTACTTAATTGCCCTTATATGTGTAGTATCTTAAGACATTCTCCAAGATTTGCCCCGTTAACACTAAACACGTCATTTTTATAATAAAATAATTTTCACGAATAAAATCATTTTTAAATTATAAATAACATTAATAACATTTTATCGTCAATAAAACAACACAAAAATTATAACGTTTTTAACCGAAACAAAACTTAGGAACTCGGGGCAAAGTGCGGGGACTAAACTTGAAACTTTGAGGAACTAGGCTAGGTATAAATACCCACCTTCCAGCTATTTTTCATTCTTTTCACCCTCTCACCACTTCATCTTTCTCTCTACACTCTCTCTCTAGAAACCAACATCAAAACCGACCCGTTTCTCGCATTTTCGTCTTCAAATCTCGAGTACCATCGTGAATACTACTTCCTAGCAGGTAGATAACCTCACTATCTCGTTTTAACCCGATTTTTCAGCTACATTTCGAGGGTTTTCGGGTGCTCGGGTTCATCCGAGCACAAGAGGTCGTGTGGACTTGCATGTCTTGTTTCTGAGTGTGTTTCTTGCTTAGATAGGTTAGAATACGAGTTCTGGAAGTTTTGGTTGGGTAACACTCGTGATCGGGCAGCCGAAGGCCGACCTGAAACTCACTGCCGTCGCGACTCCCGATGGCGCGAATGGGGTTGTCGCGCGCGAAAGGGACGTGCGACTGCATGTGTGTGTGCGACTTGAGACTTGAGCGAATAGGTAAGTCACGCGGTTGTGTCGCGCGACTGTTGGTGGGTGCGAAACAGAGGTTGTCACGCGAAATAGAGGTTGTCACGCGATTAGGAATGTCACGCGATTGGAGATGTCACGCGACAGGGGTTGTCGCGTGACTGGTCTGTGCGAATGTGAAATGTGTGCGAAAGTGTGTGCGTGCGATTGTGCGAGAGTCGCACGGTCAGATGTCTGTCGCGCGAAAAGGAGACCACTCGCGCGAATGAAGCTGATTCGCGCGGAGGGACTTCGAGTCGCGCAGTTGGCTGATGGGTCGTGCGACTGGTATTGCGTGGTACGACTGAAGGCTTAGTCACACGAATGAAGATTCAATTGTACGAAAGTAGCTAATTCGTACGACTGAAAGTTCACTCGTGTGAATGGAGTGTCAGTCGTGCGTCCGGTCCCACTGTATGACTTAATGGTGTGTGCGTGTGTGGATCCCCTCTTTGGAGATCTCACGACGATAATAAAATATAATTAAGTGTCATAGCTTGACCACAAAGATTAAAATCAACGCCATTAACAGGCACGTACTATTTAAAACAATCTAGTCTAATATGTGTGTGACTGCTTGTGTGTACTACTCACGACCAACCGAAACGACCCGACTCAATTAAACAATATTATTAACAATAGTCCACAAGATTAATTCTTAACATAACTGTCAATAGGTGATTGACTATTCATACATACATACAAGTTTGGGAAGTTCCATCAGACATACTTACCACTTAACAAGTGAGTTTCGTGGCCCCTTTTTACGCTTATACAATTGTTTCAATCTTTTACAAATATGGGGGAAGAGTATGCTCACACGTTTTCAATGCTGTACAACATACATACAATTTTCATACTTGGAATCAACGTGATACTATTTTGTGAGTACTTATCTGATGCATACATGATGTTACTGTGTGGACTGTCTTACAACCATTAATTCCGGTGTTGGAACCAACAGATAGGTATTAGTAGTACTACTGGGTTGACACCCCCACCCTTGACAGATGGTTACTTGTGAGTACCATCACACTGCCAGGAACGGGCCTGGGTGAATATATTCTGACAAGTTTCTTTGTGTACGTCATTAGGTTTGGTTGTATAAAACTCATGTTATGTGATTATGCTTACTTATAACTGTATGCACGGTATTCCACTACAAGCAATATACAACATCAATTACAAGTTTACAATTTAAACCTGCGAAGCTCACCAACATTATTGTTGACCATTTTGAGCATATTTTTCAGGTAACAATGAGAACTGAAGATCTAGGAGTGCTGCCTTGTAGAGGAGACCCTAGGATGCATTGTGTTTATACTTTTGTAAAGCTTGAACATGGATATGATCTTTTGTACACTTGTTCCCATGTTGTGGGAATATTACATTACAAACCGTAATCAATGTTTTTATGATCATTTGTGTTGTGCTTATGACTATGCTGTCATGAACATTGATTATACACGACACAAGTCTCCATTTGTGTTCGGGTGTCGTCATGACACGCTTGTCATCATATATTTATTGCTACTCTATCATATACCATGTGTTATGACGATCCCGTCTAGCTCGCATTCCCCGTGTTTCCACTTTAGCGGGGGTGTGACACTCCCGTTCATTCAAACCAATTGGTCCTAGCCCGAACATTGTGCACGAAGCTGATGCTGGACCTGTGGTAATTAAACCACGAACATTGTGCACGAAGCTGATCCAGTCACCTAGGGCATACCAAAGGGCCTTGTCAATCTCAATGATTGACCCTGTGTGCATCCTTTGAGGTAGCTAACCCGCATCACAGTTGAGCTAACGACAACATGGTTGTGCACCTCCATTCATTTTGCTTGCAAGCCGTTCTTTCGTTCATTACATTTTACTTTTCATCATTGTTATCTTTCATTTCATTACGTTATTCTTTACGTTCTTTCATTCGTTCGTCATACTACGTAAAGTAATAACATATTACATAACGTATTTATAATATAATATAAATACGTTTAATCATCATGAAAGGATAACACGTTATACATTCCATACATCATTCATACATTCAATAACCCTAAAACACCCCATAATCATGCTTAAAATGGGTAATCATTACCCATAAGTCAACTTTGGTCAAACCCTAGACCTTCTGCTTTTTCCTAAATTTTCAGAAATTATTCGAAGTGTCTAGACGCATGGGCACTATTTGGGCGCTTCTGCCCTGTTCAGACGTTTTGCCACTATGCAGACGTCTGGACTTACACTTGGTCACTTTTCACTTAGACGCATGGGCCTATTTAGGCGCATGGACACTATTCAGGCGCTTGGGCCTAACACTTAGTCATTCTGGGCAATACTCCAGCAGTTTGGGTACTATTCAGGCGCATGGGCCTGACTTAGGTGCATGGGTATCTAGGCGGTTGGGCACTGTTTAGGCAGTTGAGCTTTTGGGCGGTTGGGAACACTTAGAAAATTAAACCGTTAGACGCATGGTCTACTGTTTAGACGTTTAAGTAACTAACTTTTACTAATCAGTTTATTTTCAGTCCCAAATCCAAATCTAACATGTTTTAAGCTTAGTTCTTACATTATAAGCAACAAAATACATACTTAATCATAACCATAATATCGTTTACACCCAAAACATGCACCCACCCACATACACATTCACACACACATACGGGTAAAAAATTATTTTTCTAAAAACATGCACACATGCATTTTCCAGCCCCAAAGTTGTTCAAAACATGATAAAAAGGGGGGTTTTAGAACTCACCTTAGCTGCTTTCGGGTTTAAACCCTTCCCTTGAGCTTTCTTAGTCTTGCTTAACACCTAAAACTCACACACATACACCACCAGAACATACAATAACACCTTTAAGCATATGACCGAGACTAAAACTATTTATAACATCACAAAACCAAGAATTCTTACCAAACACTTCGAATTCTTCTGCTTCTTCTACAACTTCCGAGAGTTTTCTGCTCTCTCTCTCTCTCTCTAGAACAAAATGGGAAAAGTGTGCAGGCAAGAGTGGGCGGCCATGTCCACTTTTGTACCAACTTTTTGATATTTTGTCATTTTGACACTTTTAACCCCTCTACTTGGGTTAACTTACATTTTCTTTCTTTTCCTTTACTTTTATTCTTTTTTCATACCTTTTAAAAAAAATAACCGGGTGTTACATCTACCATTCTCTCATGTAACCTATATTATTCTACATGTAGTCTTTCACTTCCTAAAAATCCAAATATTATAATTATAAAAATATAAATTAGAAGATTAGGCTACATATATAGCTTTTAAATTGCTAAATCTAAGATTCTTAAACATGCGTATCAAGATCATCAACATACATTTTTTTTATTATCCTACAAAACAAATTGAATTAGTTCTTTAATATGATAGTCGTATTATCACAATGAAAATATAATTCCTCTAAAACAAGGTGGTATGAACTACTTTCTATAAATCTTATTTTAATATGTTTTTGATATGATTATTTACCTATCTAAAATGCAGCGTAGATGAAAACACCTTAATATAATGCAAAATAGCCAAAAAACTAAATGGATTTAAAGTTTAATGAAATGTGGACGATTATCATCGCTACACCAATAAAATCATAGAATCATTTTGAAAAATGCTCAAATCAATAAACTGATTCCTAACCTCCTCTAGTCACGAAGAACTATCCCATCTTCTCGCATCTCACTAGGAGGTGAGAGCATCGATCCATAAGAAATGGAGATTACATGAGTATATATTCTTCCTAAAATCGTATCTCCAATTTACACCGTTTGAATTTGGGATCGAAGAAGAATAAATGGAGATGATATTGAAAGCGACTAGGAGCCTAGGAGTACAAATCCGACTCATGATGCGATCCTAATCCAAGCGGATTTGGACAGTCTAAATTCGTGAGAAAGATGTTCATCGTCGACACAGAATTGATATTACGGAGAATTAATGGTGGAAGTTGGAGTATGAATTATTGTTGTCAAAGTAAGTTTCATCAAATTAATCAAGGGGATATATTGACCAGCTAATCAAGTGGTGTACTTTAAGGAAGTTATAAATTAGTGAAAAAGTCTACCATAGTAATTAACATAAATACAGGATTGTGTTGTATTTTGAAAATTCTTATTAATTTATTATTCGCTTATTTAGGGTTGAATAATTAGTTTTGGATTCACTACAACACAATTGCTCGGGATTAGTCAATTATTTAGGGTGATTTTACATGTTCATTTATTAGAATTTGCTAAACACTTTTTAAACACATTCAAACAGTACAAGCACATCTTAACACGCCGTACAACTAATTATCATACTCTAGTTATTCCATATCAACATACTTACTTTCAAAACTTAATGCCAGACACGCCTTAAATTGTTGGAGAAAAAATGATACAGGAGAACATGCGCATTGAGAAAATAGACTTGGGTGACGTTCAACTTGTTTGACCACTATAAGGTGAAGTTACATCATTTAACTTAAACTATCAGACCCATGATGGGTTGATGATTATTCATCGTTATAATGTTTTATTTTCATGTTTTTAGTTCATAATTTATGTGGAATAGAGTTACTTTAAGTTTTTTGTGGGTTTGTAGGAGATAACAAAGAATACAGAAGTTAAGAAAGCTTTGGAGCGGAAAATTGGAAGTCTGATGATCAAGAAAAGAATGAGTGAAAAAATAATTTATGGAGGGTGGCGCCACAGACTTGCTACTACTACATAATTAGTTATTTGAGGCGGTGGAATAGATTTTTTGTGGCGGTACAAAAACCGCCTGAAAAGACATTACAAAAACAAGAATTTTTTGCGACGTTTGTGAAAAACCGCCCAAAGTAAATGTCTAAACCTCAATATTTGTTAAAATTAAAAGATCGCCTTAAAAAATGGAATAACAAGGTCGACTTATAGAATGTTTGTTTTTTGGCGGTGCCATATCTATCACTAGATTCAATTTCAAATTTTCATATATGTAAATCACAACATCATTGACACATCCATTTATAGCTTTATTTACAGCTATACATCGTACCTATTGATCCATAACTTGCATATATATATTTAATAATTAATAATATACAATTCAGTTCATAACCTTTACTCCCACACATTGAATCAAAATTTTCAACTTAATACATTGTTATAAACTTTGCATTTACAAACTACGTCATCACAACACTAGGGTGCTGTTTGTTTTTTCTGCAGGAAAAACGTCTGCAGTCTGCGGACCACATCTGCAGACATCTGCAACAGAAGAGGTGGACCAACGTCTGCAGTCTGCAAAAAAAAGACTGTTTGTTTTTTAACGTCTGCAGAATGCTCACAAAAGACTGTTTTGTTTCCTCTCCACTCTTCATCCAATACTCACAAAAGTAACAAAACAATATCAACAAAAACACATAAAATCGAATTTGGGGGAAACTGAAACTGAAGTCGTTTGTGGCAAATTATTGTTAAAACGTTCAAATTATGCTTTGTAGTTCTTTGCAGCACATGTTATTGATGCATATGGGCAAAGGTCGTTTGTGGAGTTAATTGTCTTTGTTTCATGGTTTATCTAAGTTAATGGTCTTTGTTTCATGGTTTATCTAAGCTAATGTAAGAATCTCACCTGCAATGATTGAAGAATTATAACAACCAAAAAGTGTAATTTCATACTTAAATTATGGGTTGATACCTGCTTGAAAAAAGTGCTTGTTCCTGATCCTTCTAACCCGAAAAGCATAAGCTTCTGAACTATTGAATGATCCAACTTCAGAGATGCACTTGTGTCATGGTGAGAATGTTGATGACGCGGTACAGGCAAACAAAACAGGGAAGAAATGAAGCGAGTAGACGCCTACCTATCAAAATAAAACAAAGTTAAGTCCCAAAGTCCAGAATCCTTGTCATACCAATACCTCCCTGGTTTTAACTTCAATGGAGGAGCAGAGCACCCCAAAAGCTCACTCAGGTCGCTCTCGCTTAACCGACAGCCATTAACAACCACCTACATTCAGCTTTGAACTCACTATCCTATCAGGCTTTTCCCCCTCCTAAAACAATCAATCCAAAATCAAAATCAAATCAAAATCAAAATCAAATTCAGAATCAAATTGAAATCAAAATCAAAATCATAATCAAGATCAAGAAATCTTTAACATTATACCTGCCCCCAAAGTCCAGAATCCTTGTCATACCAATACCTCCCTGGTTTTAACTTCAATGGAGGAGCAGAGCACCCCAAAAGCTCACTCAGGTCGCTCTCGCTTAACCGACAGCCATTAACAACCACTTGCTCAGGACGAGGGCAGCGGAGGGGGGGGGGTGGCGGGCGCAGGGATGGTCTCGGAGGGGGAGGGCAGCGGAGGGGAGGGCAGCGGCGGCGGTTGGGGGAGGGGGAGGCGGCAAGGCGGCGGTTGAGGGAGGGGGAGGCGGCGCGCCGGCGGTTGGGGGAGGTGGGTGGTGGTGAGAGGAGAGGTAAAATGGGGGAAGAAGAAGATGGATTTCAGGGGGTGAAGATTTCAGGGGGTGGAGAAGAGGTTAGAAGACCTCAGAAGTGGTAAGTCCACATCTTCTCCATGCAGACATCAGGAAGACGTTTTTTATGAACGTCTTCTAAAATCAAACAGTCTGCGCACTCAAAAGCTCTTCCCGCGTCTACGTGCGCGCAGATGAAGAGGTGGGGAAGAGCTTTTGCCAAAAAACAACAGCACCTAGGTCTACTATATACAGAAATTATAATATCTCAAAACATGTTCACATCAACCTAGGATACATCTTATTAATAAACTACAAGATCAAATCTAATATCAAGTTGTCAACTTCCTTTTGTGACATATAGCTTTTGTCATTCCATGTCTAAAAGCAAATAAAAAGAGAATAAGATTTAGTATATATAATTTAAATTTTTAGGGCAATAAGTAAACTATATTAATATATAAAACACTTACAGTATTATGAAAATTTCTTTGATATTCATGACAAACTCATACATATGATTGATCATCATAAAACCACATTCCCAACCATTTTTTCTGTTGCTTGCACTGCATTGAAATGCACGTGTTAATTAATTAAAATACAAGAAATTTATTAACAAAATTAAAAAACATACGTCTAACATTTTCCAATTAAAGCTACACTTAAAAGCTGTTCAATTAAAAATGATAGTGTGTAACAATCACTTGCCTTTTCTCCTATTATAGAATCAAGGATATATCCTTTCCGAGTTGTAGGAGAAATAATCATTAGCAACCAATGGACACTACAAAACAAATTGTAGAATAATTAAGTATATATATTTCTATGTGTGTGTGGTGCAAAAATAAATATTACCCGCTAAATATGATGCTACAAAAAGTTGTTTGTCTCGATGAAGTGCATATATATCTAGGATATGTTTTTGAACGGCATGAGAATTATTCATGCTTTTTTGATCTGTGACGTTTCCCGGATTAAAGAAGGCACAATTTGAACTCATAAAGTTACCTAAATCAAGTTTAATAAACACGATAAAGTTAGTACTTAATTGTGTGTATAAATGTTGTTGTATCATATAAACTAATAATAACATACATTGCAAACCAATGTATAATGGTGATATCAAGCCAGCCGTTAATGAATATTCGTAAAAGCTCCTCATATGAAATCCAAAATTCAACCCTGTCACGATACATCCCGTCCGGTGAATAACTCATAATCCCGTGCTATCCTAGATATTTATCCCCCCATCTCTTGATAATAGTTTGGTCATATTATTTATCACCCAAGACCTTTTCTTTATTTTGGGAAAGCATTATTTACATCTGAGATACCAGCTGGGTTAGGATTGGAAGCATGAGTGGTTGGCATTGATTGTTGACAAATATTTTGTGGTTGTTCATGTTGATGTATCTGCACTACTAAGAATCGATTATTAAAACATTAGTACTTTATATATATTTATATGTAAGTGTATGTGTGTGTGGATTGTTAAAAAAATTGTCGTTAATGTTTTACCATATCCATAAACCCCGTGTGATCAATGTGTTGTTGAATAGGCATTTGAACTTGATAGCCATAGTTCGGCTCCATCTAAAATACAACAATTTGTTATAATGTAAGCAATTCAAACAAAACAAATATAAAGTATCTGTGGTCGATAACATGAACTCGTTGTAAAGTCATCCTTGTTAGTTTGTGATGAGGCACCTGTTTGACTCGACGAACTGGGACTCAAGGCCTTTCTTGAGCCACTTGTTGATTTGAATGGTGCGTATTGATTCACAAGCTATAACATAACACAAATATTAAACAAGTATTATTATAAAAAGTAACATAATATATAAACAATTATACCGTTAATGCATGTCTTGGCCATTGAACAAACTAATGAAGCATATCACCAACTGAACTAATCTCATCAGTTCGTGTCAAATCAACGATAGGTATTTTCTCACGACCTTTAATAATGGCATCTACTTGGACTTTGACACAACCTGCGCTTATTTGTTTCTCATGTAAGATCGTGTCCGAGGTGGGCCACACCTGTCCTTTAGCAACCTCTAATTTCAAACCAGGTTGGTGTGCAGATAGTAAAACACATTTCGTCAAATTCTGCAAAACCATACAACAATATTAATAAATAGATGTTTATCTGTGTGTATATACCCTTTTAATTAAACCTACAAATATATTGCATTGATTGGTGGATAATCGGTTTCTTTTTTACGTTTATATCTCGATGCACCGCATGTAACACATTTATGTTCCTTTTCAAACTCGTTTCTATACAACATACAATCATTTGGACACGTATGTATTCTTTCAACTTCTAATCCTATTGGACACACCAGTTTTTTTGCTTGGTATGTCAAAATTGGTAACTCATTACCTTCTGGAAGCATGTCATGTAAAATCACTAATAACTTGTGAACTTTTATCACTCCATCCATAATTTGACTTTAAGTTAAACAGCTTTAACACATCACTAAGTTTTGAAAACTTTCACAACCGGGGTATAACGCCTTTTCTGAATCATCGAATAGATATTGTAATTTTTCTTGATTATCATCATCGACATCAGTGTCAAAATCATGAAATATTTCATTTAAATTGTCGTTAACCTCATTTAAATGGTCATTATTGTCATATATGTATGATCATTGCTCTCAGTATATCATTATGTATATTCATTAACGATGTATTATGATTGGTAAGTGATTCTCCATGCATTGACCAACAATCGTATCTAGCATAAAACTAGTTTCAACAAATGAAACTCTATTTCTTCAACATCAATAAATCTTTGAAAATTTTACAAACTGCACAAGGACAACAAATCGATTCACTTCCTTTATTCAACCAGTTAGCTTTGGCAACCATAAGAAAACTTTGAACTCCCTTTGTATACATTGTGCTAGTACGTTCAGTTTTGTACATCCAATCTTTATGATTCATTTGAAAATTAAAATAAACTAGTGTTTATCACGACACGCGTTGCGCGTCGAATGACCGTTTTGCCGGTGCTACTAAATACCAAAAATAATCAGAAATGGCAAGTTGGCTCAGAACCGATGGTAGGTTGCGGCTGCAAACCAGAAATGATTATCAAGCGAGACAACCAACACCAGTTCGGTGTATCATCACACCACAAAGTAACCGATGTCAAAAGTGTTTCCAAATCCCAATTAAAAAACCATGGCTTGGATTCATTGAGTTGTAGCCATTGAAAATTCATCATATATCATAGATTTTGGGTAGTAATCAGAAGAACATAAAGTTCTCTATTTATTACCACTCTCTGCAAATAATAAGTTTCTCTAGTTGGTGAGTTGATATCCTTCAAGCATGAAAGTGGGTCCCACTCACCTTTGACCAGACCCCACCCCATTCAACAACCATGGTTAACCCTCGAGTTAATACCTACACACATGTGGAGAACGAAAGAAGTACCCTGGTCAGATAAAAGGGGCCACACCCTAACCCATCTTCTTCTACAACACAAACCCTCTGTTCCATTTCATCATATTCATGTCAAAAACTCAACCCTAAGATAGAACCAATTCATATTCAGTTAACAAGCTGTTTGATTGCATTTGTAAGAGATTGAAGGGTAGAAAACATGCCTGGAAGCTTGGAGCCGTTGGATTTGGGTGTTCAGATCCCCTACCATTTCAGGTGTCCGATTTCCCTTGAGCTTATGAGGGACCCGGTCATCTTCGGCACCGGTCAGACCTACGATCGCACCAGCATCGAGTCATGGGTGGCCACCGGAACACCACGTGTCCGGTCACACGTCTACAGCTTACAGACTTTACTCTGATTCCGAACCACACGTTACGACGCCTTATTCAGGAATGGTGTGTAGCGAATCGTTCTTACGGTGTTGAGAGGATTCCGACGCCAAAGCAACCGGCGGATCCGTGACGGTGAGGTCCTTGCTGAATCAGGCTGGTTCGGAGGTGAACAATAGGCATGTTAGTTGTCTGCTCTTCGTCGTCTCCGTGGATTGGCGCGTGAATCGGAGAAAAATCGATCGGTGATCTCGACGTATAACGTGCGTGAGGTTTTGATCGGAATTTTGGGTTTCACCGAACCCCGTCGCCGGTGGATCTCGAGTTCCGGCGCCGGTGATGGTGACGGTACGGAGCCGGTGACGGAGTTCGCCATTAGCGTGTGGGAGAAGAAAGTGAAAGTGATGAAAGAAGTGGGAAAGGAAGAGAGTGATTTTACTGTTCATGGTTTTGTTCATGGTTACTGTTCATGCCTTTTACTATTCATCATTTGCTATTTTCATATTAGATAATAAATAAATGATATGCAATGTATATAAGTACATAATGTTAATCGATCGCTCTAAGGCAGTGGATCCTAACCCACTTTCTGAATATCCTATCTCATATATATATATATATATATATATACATATATATATATATGTATATATATATATATATATATATATTATATATATATATTAACGGGTATGTATATATATGTATATATGTATATATGTGTGTTATATATATATGTGTGTGTGTGTCTATATGTATATATATATATATGTATGTATATATATGTATATATATATATGTATATCGTCACACCCCAACCTTGACGGCGGAAACGTCGAGGTGTGAGGGTTAAGATCGTTCACAGCCACATAACGCTATTAATAACGCAAATATATATTAACCATAAGTTCCAATTGTACCATTACAAACATAAGTCTCAAAGAAAGTAAATAACATAACATAAGATGTAACAAGCCATTTATTTCATTTATTTAACTAGGTCCATTCCTAGATGTGAAAGCACTTCAAGATGTCAATCAAACTTGAGCATTTCCTGAAACATGCTAAAAATAAAATGTCAACAATAATGTTAGTATGAACCTACGGCAATATCCCGCTAAGCCCAGAAAAGAACGAACCTCGGTTGGGGTTGTGGGAATACACCAATTCTTCACGGCTTCAGTTTTAACAGGATCAACGTGAATTCCTTGGCTATTCACCACATGCCCTAAGAATTGAACCTCTTCTAACCAGAATTCACACTTGGAAAACTTGGCGTATAATTGCTCCTTCTTCATAAGTCAAAGAACTTGTCGCAAGTGCGTCTCGTGATCAATTTTCGTCTTGGAATAAATAAGAATGTCATCAATGAACACGATCATAAACTTATCCAAATATGGTTTACATACTTGATGCATGAGATCCTGAACACGGCAGGTGCATTGGTCAAGCCAAAGGCATAACCATGAACTCATAGTGTCCATATCGAGTACGAAAAGCGGTCTTTGGAATGTCATCATCGTGAACACGTAGTTGATGATACCCAGAACGTAGATCGATCTTTGAGAATTGAGTTGCTCCTTGATGTTGGTCAAAGAGATCATCGATTCGAGAGAGAGGGTATCAGTTTTTAATAGTAAGCTTGTTGAGTTCTCGGTAATCGATGCACATACGAAATGAACCATCCTTCTTCTTCATAAACAGTATAGGTGCACCCCACGTTGATGAACTAGGGCAAATGAAACCCTTATCGGTCAACTCTTGTAGTTGACTAGCTAGTTCTTGCATTTCAGACGGTGCAAGACGATAAGGTGATTTAGCCACAGGGTTTGCACCAGGGATTAAGTCAATCTTGAACTCAACTTCTCACACAGGAGGTAGCCCCTTAAGATCCTCGGGAAAAACCTCAGGAAAGTCTCGCACGACAAGAATGTCTTTCAATTCCTTACCCTGGCTTTCGTATTAACTACATATACCATGAAAGCCATGTAGTTTTTACTTAAACACTTGTGGGCCTAGATGCAAGACATAAGTTTGAGTCCTTAGGATGATTTCTCCCCAAAGACTTTTAAAGTATCACCAGTCGGTAAAGGAATTCGAATGCACTTCTCAAAGCATAGAATTTCCGCACGATGTTTGGCTAACCAATCCATGTCGATAATAACATCAAAGCTTCCCAATTGCATAGGAATAATGTCGACGAAGAACTCATGTTCGTTAAGGCTTGAGGTGCAATCATGTATTACAACTTCAATGACAATAGATTTTCCATCAGCGACCTCGACCATGAAGGATCTTTCCAGATTAACACGCGGTTTTAGAAGTATAGGCTCGAATTTCAACGACACGAATGTAAGGCCCCCCCCGTTCCCGGGCACCTCACAGTTGGTCGTCATTACCCATAAAACATACATTTAAAATAACTTAATAAAAAACCATGCAGCGGAAACTTTAAATTTTTACTATAAATGCTTTTGTAAAGTAATACAACACCCGTTACAAAATATCAATTGTTTGCATTACAATACAAAAACATTAACAAAAGAATGCCATCCCCAAAAGAGCTGAGTAGCCACCTCGTGCCATCCTCAGCAACACTACCTACCAACTGGAAAATACATAAAAGTCAGCGTTGCTGAGTGAGTTCTAGTTTTGTAATGAAACATACTTTTACTTATTTAAAAGTATCCTTTCGTGCATGCGTTCATACATCATACGTACACAGAGATAATATTCGTTATTATCTTCATCATTCGTTATTCATCGTTATCTTTAACTTCTCGTATGGATTCTGTCAGGCTTTACCCACTTCATAGCACTTGGCTATGATTACTGTGGTCGAATGACAAGAATCCCGTTCATACTTACTTGCACGCATTGAAGGTGAATTGTACCAATACCATATGCTACACCCCGATCGTTATAGCTACCGGGCCGTAGTCACATATGACGGAAAATCGTATGCCACGGTACTAGAGGTAAGCGGTAGAGGTACCTTGACCATGGTCAATCACATAGAAGGACCAATCGCGTTATTCATGCTTGCAAGACATAATTCGTTCGTTCATTAATGCATGTATTCATTATCATTCTTCTTTCGTTCTTTTCGTTAATATATGCATTCGTCATCATGTTCCTTTTTCCGTTAATACTTACTTGCACGCATTGAAGGTGAATTGTACCAATACCATATGCTACACCCCGATCGTTATTAGCTACCGGGCCGTAGTCAACATATGACGGAAAATCGTATGCCACGGTACTAGAGGTAAGCGGTAGAGGTACCATGACCATGGTCAATCACATAGAAGGACCAATCGCGTTATTCAATGCTTGCAAGACATAATTCGTTCGTTCATTAATGCATGTATTCATCATCATTCTTCTTTTTCGTTCGTTCGTTATACATGCATTCGTCATCATGTTCCTCTTTCATTATCTTTCACTTTACGATACATAATACTTCATTAGTTCATTCTCGTTATTCGTAAAGTTTCAGGAAGATAAACACACAATTACCAGGAACATACACACTCATCATACATACTCATCGTACAGTCATCATCATACATTCATCATCATACATTCATCATCATCATACATAGCATCATAACATACTTACAATATTTTAATAATATTGTTAATAATAATATACTGATAATAATATCAGTAACAATAAGGGTTAACCATAATCATCATTACATGCATGAAACATCATCATTTGTTAACCCTAGTCAGCCCTGGTCAAAACCTCAAACTTCAGTATTCCAGGAAATTTCTGAAAAATTCTAAGTGTCCTAGGCGTTTGAGCCCTGTTGGCGTATAAGCCCTCGGCCGTATGAGCACTATTGGGCGTAAGAGCACTGCTGGGCTTTCATCTTATACTTAGAATTATCATATGGTCATACGACCACACTGTTGGTCGTATGAGCACTATTGGTCGTACCATTCCCCAGACTTAGAAATATATTCCGATCATACGACCACTGTTGGTCGTATGAGTCCTGTGGGTCTCATACTTAGAAAATTTCACATTTGTCATACGACCACTGTTGGTCGTATGAGTCCTATTGGACTCAACACTTAGGAATATAATCTTGGTCATACGACCACACTACTGGTCGTATGAGTCCTATTGGACTCAACACTTAGAAACATCAATTGGTCATACGACCACACTACTGGTCGTATGAGCACTGGTGGACTTATCAACCTGCATTTATTTATTCTTAAGTCCAAATTTCAGTAGTATTAGTAACCTGTTCAGATATCTAAGCCCCAAACATCAAAATGCCTAGTTCTAAACATACATACATGATTCTTAGGCATAAATCTAACATAATCATAAACATGCATACAATCATTTCATACGGGTATCATCCCAACTTTACAAAAACATATATATGCATTTCCAGCCCCAAACGTTTAAAAATCAGTAAAAGGGGTCTAGAACTCACCTTTGTTTCCTTCTTCAAATGTCACACTCTTCACCTGAGCCTCCTCAACTTTCTAACACCTAGAACACACACACCACACCACCCAACATACAAGACACATTTATAAGCTCACATACGGTTCTAGAATCATCTAACTTCAAAAATTCGAGATTTCTTACCAAAAACTTCGAATTCTCCTTCTTTCTCTTTCTAAAACTCGAATTCTGCTTTCTCTCTGAAATGTCCGAAGAAGGTAAATGATGTGAAACAAGGGTGGGTGGCCATACCACCTTTTTGTGCCAAATAAATATAACTTTGCATATTTGGCACTTTTGGCCCCTTCACTTTGGTTGACTTTTTGTTTTCTTTCTCTTTTCCTTCTTTTATTTTCTTTTTAAAAGAATATACGGGTGTTACAAGTCCACCCCCCTTATATAGGTTTCGTCCCCGAAACCTTTATTCTTCAAACAGCTGTGGGTAGTGCTGTCTCATCTCTTCTTCTTCTCCACGTAGATTCGGATCCCTTCCTGTGCTTCCACTGTACACGCACAAGAGGAACCACTTTATTCCTCAACCTCTTTTCTTTACGGTCAATGATTGCCACTGGTTGCTCCACGTAGTTGAGCCGTTCGTCTACTTCAATATCCTCCAGTGGTACAACCATGTCTTCATCAGCTAAGCACTTCCTCAGATGAGATACATGGAATGTGGATGAATTCCACTTAATTCGTCTGGCAATTCGAGTCGATAGGCCCACCTCTCCTACTCGTGCGATAATTCGGAAAGGTCCTATGTACCTCGGGCTTAGCTTACCTCGTTTCCTGAATCTAATGATTCCCTTCCAGGGCGAGACCTTCAACATGACTCGGTCACGACCTTGAACTCTATCGGTCTTCGCCTCTTGTCAGCATACGACTTTTGCCTATCTTTCGCCGCCTTCATGAAGGCTTTGATCTTTTCTAATTTCTCAGTCGTTGCTTCAATCACCTCAACACCTCCCAATTCCTTCTGCCCAATGTCTCCCCAACATACGGCGTCCTACACCTCCTACTGTATAGCATCTCTATGGTGGCATGCCAATACTGGCATGATAGCTATTGTTGTACGAGAATTCTGCTAGCGGCAAGTGATCATCCCAACTTCCTCCAAAATCGATCACGCACGCCCGAAGCATGTCTTCGAGTGTTTGGATCGTCCTCTCAGACTGACCGTCCGTCTGAGGGTGATATGCTGTACTAATGTGTAGCCTCGTCCCCATTGCGTCGTGGAATCTCTTCCAAACTTGGAGGTAAACGCGGTGTCACGATCAGACACAATAGACACACCGGCACACCATGACGAGCTACAATTTCTTTGATGAACAGATCCGCCAATCTTTCCGATGAGTACGTTTCACGGATCGGTAGGAAGTGGGCACTCTTTGTCAAGCGTTCAACTATCACCCATATGGCATCATACCCTTTCGGGTAACGTGGTAGCTTCGTGATGAAATCCATGTGATATTCTCCCCTTCCATTCGGGTATATCCAACTGTTGGATCTTCCCGTAGGGCTTCTGTGTGTCCGCCTTCACTTGTAAGCCAAGTCAAGCACTTACTTCGTATTCCACTACGTCACGTTTCATGCCCGCCACCAATAGATTTTCTTCATATCGTGGTAACATTTTGGTAGCACCGGGGGAATGGAGTATCGTGTCTTATGGGCCTCGTCCTAATCCTTTCACGTAGATCCCCGTATCGAGGAATCCACATTCGCCAAATCGGTCTTAACACCTAGAGTGTTCTCACCCAATTCCGTCACTAGACCTCTCATCCTTTCGGAGTTAAACGATCTTCTTTCAAAGCCTCATCTTGAAACTCCTTAACCTGTGTCATCACGTCGGAGGCCATAATCAACTGATAAGCCTTCACCCGGATCGGCTCAGGCCTTTCTTTTCGGCTAAGGGCTCGGCCACCACATTGGCTTTGCCCGGTGGTAATGGATCTCACAATCATATCTTTATCAGTCCAACCACCGCCTCTGCCCCATGTTTAGATCCTTCTGCTCGAAGAAATACTTCAAGCTTTATGGTCAGTGAAGATTGTGCACTTCGTCCCGTATAGATAGTGCCAAATCTTCAACGCAAAAACCACCGCGGCTAATTCTAGATCGTGTGTGGGATAGTTGACTTCGTGGGTCTTCAACTGTCAGATGCGTAGGCTATCACCTTTCCACGTTGCATCAACACACAACCTAGCCCAGAATAAGATGCATCCGAATAGACCACTAATCTTCACTTCCCTCAGGCAAAGTCAAGACAGGAGCTTGTGTTAGTCTTGCCTTCAACTCCTCAAAAGCCGTCTCCTGTTCTCGCCCCACACGAATTTCACGTCCTTACGAGTCATTTTGTCAAAGGTGAGGCGATCTTTGAAAAGTCTTGAATAAATCTTCTATAATAGCCCGCCAATCCCAAGAAGCTACGAATCTCGGATGGCGTCTTGGTGATTTCCATTGCATCACAGCCTCAACCTTTGCTGGGTCCACATTATTCCTTCGGCATTCACTACGTGACCCAGAAATTGCACCTCGCGTACCAAAGGCGCACTTGGAGAACTTGGCGTACAATTTCTCCCTTCTCAACGTTTCCAACACTTCCCGAATATGCCCGGCATGCTCTTTTCACTTCTTGAATAAATCAGGATATCATCGATGAATACAATTACTTTTATCCCAACATTGGTCGGCACACTCGGTTCATCAAATCCATAAAAGCAGCCGGCGCATTGGTCACCCAAAAGACATGACAAGAAACTCGTAGTGACCATAGCGCGTACGAAAGGCTGTTTTAGGGATATCTTGTTCCTTCACCTTTAGTTGATGGTAACCCGATCGAAGATCTATCCTTGAAACCAACTGGCACCCTGAAGTGATCAAACAAGTCATCGATCCTTGGTAAGGGGTATCTGTTCTTCACCGTCAGCTTATTCAGCTCGCGTAGTCGATGCACATCCTCACTACCATCCTTCTTCTTTACGAACAGAACCGGAGCACCCCAAGGTGAGTACTCGGTCGGATAAACCCCTTATCCAGCAGCTCCTGCAACTGCTCCATCACTCTTTCATCTCCGTCGGAGCCAAGCGATACGGTGCTTTGCGACAGGTTGGCACCCCGGTATCAGGTCGATCTGGAATTCGATCTCTCGGTCAGGTGGCAATCCGATAAGTCTTCGGGAACACGTCTGGAAAGTCACACACCACTGGCACTCGCATAGCTGTGGTGTTGGCGTCTCTACATTCTTTACATAACATAGTAGGCGCTACATCCGCGCCTCATACACCTTCCCGCCACCGCCATTGAGATCACCTTCGGAATCATCGTAACTCGATCGCCATAAATTGTCCCCGGACTCCCGTCGGTCGCCGTCAGTCTATCATCTTCTTCTTCGGCACACGATATTCGCTTCGTAGGTTGCTAACCAGTCCATTCCTAACACTACATCAAATCCTCCTAGAGGCATCACATGTAACTTGGCAGCAAACCTATGCCCTCTAATTCTATGGCACAGCCTTCTATCACATCCTAACCCTAGTGGATTTACCAATAGTGGTTTCTACGTCAAAGGACTTGTCAAGGCATTTACTTCTAACAGGCAATTTAGCACAGAAAGTAGTAGAAATGAAACTCTTACTAGCACCAGAGTCAAATAACACAGAAGCAAGAGTTTGATTTACTAGAAACGTACCTGACACCACATCGGGGTCCGTCCTAGCCTCTTCCTGCGTCATAGTGAAAGCCCTGGCACTTGTTCTCGGACCTTCACTTCCCGTCTTCTTACCCCTGAAGCCTCAGCCCTCGCTTCTTACAGTCCCTGCTCATATGACCACTTTCGCCACAGTTAAAGCACTTGCCCCTCCGGCAATCTTTTGATATGTGCCCTGTCTTCCCGCACTTAAGCAGAGGTTAATCCCCACTTTGCACTCCCCTGAGTGCTCCTTTCCACACTTACCACACTTCCTCACCCCAGCTCCAGACACGACCTCGGCGTCATCCACCCTCTTTCCTTGTTGTTTGTCGAAGTATCACCCCGACCAAATCTCTTCCATTGCCAGTTCTTCTCTCCACTTCTTTCTTGCTTCCCAGCCTTCACCAAAGCAGCACGTTCATCGAATAACTTCCGCCAATCCACTGCCGACCTGAAAGTGCTTGGTCGGGCAGAATCAAGTGCCAACGATTTCAGCCGGCAGTCCTTGAATATACCGGTTGATCTTTTTCGAGCCCGGCGTCACCTGCTCCGGCACCAACAGCGCAATTCGTTAACTTGGTGTATATTGTTTGGTGGGTCATCGTCCCCGCCTCCACTGCAGGAACTCTCTCTCTATTCATCCTTTCCCGCTAGGACTGAATTCCTCGATCACCAGCCTTTTCACTCAGCCCACCTCATCTTCCCTATAGCCCTGCTACCCTCGGCTTCTATATATTTTTCCACCAGCATAAAGCCGACCCTGTAAAAGAGTGGGTAGCAAACTTCACCTTCTTGTCCTCCTGGCAATCACTAATATCGAGGACAGCTTCCATTTCCATCACCCATTGGTGAGCATCAGTAGCAGTACCAGACCCATCAAAAGTTGGGGTTTGCACCTCATGAATGCCCGTAGTTACAACCCCGGGCGTCTCCCGTAACTGTTCTTCTTCCTCTCCCTCTTCATCATCAGATAGTACCGTTTCTGCTTCCTCCTGTTGTTGTCTACCTGAGGACCGATTCCTCCCTCGTCTATCGTCTTCACGTACTGCCTTTATCACTTCAGTCACTACAGACGGTAAGATCGTCTGCATGACTTGGTGCACCTCCTCGATCACCGTCTCTTTCACCGAGCTCTCACATTATCACTCTCATCCACTCCCCCCGAGGGAGTAGTATTAGGTTCTTCGGGAACCTTCTTCTCTGTCTAGGCCTACCTCTTTGTGCTCGTGGTTCCGCACCACTACCGCCACTGCCTCCACCAATTGGGGCTTTAGATGATCTACCACCGACCATCTTCTATCACACTGAAAGATTTAAACACCAACACGGTCATTCAAGGAAATAGCTCTTTATGTCAAGTATAGTAAGTCCCTAATTACAGTGGCCAGTTGTGATTAGCCACTTACTCTACTCTTCACACCCCGAGCATTACCTGTCCTGACTACATTGTATCTAAGTCTAACAGTACACATAAACACATAACATGCGCACGTAACACTGGTTAACTTTCAAGAAAATACCTGATGGCACGCAGCTACTCAGATGGCATTCTCATTCTCCCTGTCCCATTCTCTTTAAGTTTTTGGTTTGTTTTTAAAAATTTACCCATTTCACTTAACTTTGGCTCTGATACCAACTTGTAAGGCCCCCCTTTCCCGGGCACCTCACAGTTGGTCGTCATTACCCATAAAACATACATTTAAATACTAATAAAAAACCATGCAGCGGAAACTTTATTTTTACTATAAATGCTTTTGTAAAGTAATACAACACCCGTTACAAAATATCATTGTTGCATTACATACAAAAACATAACAAAAGAATGCCATCCCCAAAAGAGCTAAGTAGCCGCCTCGTGCCATCCTCAGCAACACTACTGCCAACTGAAAAACATAAAAGTCAGCGTTGCTGAGTGAGTTCTAGTTTTGTAATGAAACATACTTTACTTATTTAATATCCTTTCGGCATGCGTTCATACATCATACGTACACAGAGATAATATTCGTTATTATCTTCATCATTCGTTATTCATCGTTATCTTTACTTCTCGTATGGATTCTGTCAGGCTTTACCCACTTCATAGCACTTGGCTATGATTACTGTGGTCGAATGACAAGAATCCCTTCATACTTACTTGCACGCATTGAAAGGTGAATTGTACCATACCATATGCTAACCCGATCGTTATTAGCTACCGGGCCGTAGTCAACATATGACGGAAAATCGTATGCCACGTACTAGAGGTAAGCGGTAGAGGTACCATGACCATGGTCAATCACATAGAAGGACCAATCGCGTTATTCAATGCTGCAAGACTAATTCGTTCGTTCATTAATGCATGTATTCATCATCATTCTTCTTTTCGTTCTTCGTTAATATTGCATTCGTCATCATGTTCCTTTTTTTGTTTAATACTTACTTGCACGCTTGAAAGTGAATTGTACCAATACCATATGCTACACCCCGATCGTTATTAGCTAACCGG
>JABSNV010000597.1:0-91278 GCA_024085815.1 Flaveria linearis
TTGGGTTAGAGGAAGTGACCAAAGACTGAATGACCGGAGATAGTCCTCGAATATAGCCTTCAATTCTTCTGTGAGCAGGCTCCATCATTATGAGGACACAAAGTTGCGTACTCATGGTTCTCGGTGGTATAAGTTTCAATCTCAGATCCAACCATCTTGTGGTTCCAGCACTCGGTTTCAAACCTTTGTACTTCTTCCCTCGGACAGAACTCTTCCATCATCAGTTGTTTGAATTCATCCCAAGCCATAACATTGGCTAGTGAGAGAGTAAGTCTTGAAACTTCAGTCTTCCAGAACGAGAGTGCAGCTCCACTCAATGCTCCGGAGGCATACTTCGTCCTACTCTCATCTGGACATTCAGATATAGCAAAGATGGATTCACATTTCTCAAACCACCTTATGAGCCCAATGGCCCCTTCTGCACCAGTGAAGATATCTGGCTTGCAGTCTAGGAACTTCTTATACGAATAGTGATGACCATTCTGAGCGGCCTGAGTGGCTAGGGCTGCAGCAACACCTTGATTGACCAAGGCTTGTATCTCTTCAGGAGTCATCCCTATTGGGACAGTTCTTCTAGCGCGTCCTCTACCTCTGCCTCTGCCGCTGGTGCGTCCATCTATTATGAAATTGTTTGGTGAGAATTCACACTTTGATATATTCAATAGATGTATTCTATATCAAATATTCAAAGTATGCACAATTATGTAGGGCAGATGGGAATTTAAGAAAACTGGGTTTTTTCGATTAAATTCGGCAAGGCACGAGTACTAAGGAAACAAGTCTCGCTTTAGGTTAGGACAAGCGTAGCTTAGATTACCAAATGGAACACGTCAAGGTAACTTGATTCATATGCCTTAAAGACTTGTATATTGACCACAGTAATTTCACGTGCTACAATAGCAGAGCAATCTTACGGCCAGGGTTCTAGACCGTGAACGGATTTGACGAGAAGCCATTCTGAAAGATCATTAAGAATTTTCATGGAAATTGGGTAATATGAGCTATACACCATGAAAACGACAATCGAGAATTTAGCATAATAGCAATGAGATGTTCCGGTGTAATCGTTTGATTCGTAAATCAAAGCGAGTACTTTGACTATTCAAAGTATTGGGTCAATCACAACTTTGTTGAAGACATGCGTACCTATAAGCAGATACTCATCCCGAGAGTTCCCAGGTAAGGTAAACAGGTCCGTCGGTTGATTTGAATTTATACGAATACCTTGCCTAGACAGAACACCTCGAGATACATGCATCACGCTCTTCCAGCATTACATGTTTTAAGTTGTAAGACACAGACTTTGACGAATTTGAAAACCATGAATAACAATCGAGTTTTGGGGTTTGAAATCACTTGAATTAGGCACACAATGCCTTAGAATATGATTTAAGATTCGTGTGTGTATTGATAGGAATCAAGGTATAAGAGGAATCACATAAGGCATATAACTTCTTAATCTTAGTCAATCTCTAACTAAGGCAATTACTTTGTGCAACTATTGTGTGTGGCTATAGGCTAGATGCAATTCCTAACTCACTATAACCAATGGCTCTGATACCAATCTGTCACACCCTCAAATTCCGGGTCTGGAATCTATCACGGATGGGTGAACAAACAGGATCGAACACAGTAGTTACACATGAGATGCAGTTATCTATGATAAGTTTTAGATAATCAATCCATTATTATTCAGAGCATTAGATATTATACGCAACGGAAATAAATATATATATTGTTCTTAACAATACGTCTAATCATGTCTTATCAATAACCAATATGTATCTTGAGCTCTTATATGATCCTACGTGCATGTCCATAAGCTCCTAGTAGATCTGAGAATACATGTAAATCAAGTGTCAACACAGGGTTGGTGAGTTCATAGGTAAGTAAAACATATTTGATAAATCATCAATTATCATTCAAAGAAGGGTTTATTGTAAAAGTGTGAGTTTAAATTACTCACAGTATATGAATAGCCTGTCGGAACCCCTTTTTATTAAGGTGAACCGCTATCCCACATACCCACTATGTACAAGCCCAACAAATCCTTTACATAGGATTTGCCCATGTATCATAGTTTATTATTTCTATGTACAATCCCAACAAATCCTTCACCTAGGATTTGCCCATGTATCATAGTTTAATATCATTTTCATGTGTATTATGTTATTTATAATGATTCAAATCAGAGGGCGCGAATCCTCTCTTTACATTTATCCTCATATGGGTTGTAAGTGGAACTATAATGGCAAAACTTATATAGCGCACAATCTGCCTTCTCACACCAGAATAGTCATCCCGAATGACAGCGAGATCTTTGTGCATCTGATAAGGACCACATGTCCAAACCTTTGTGGGGGTCAGTCACTCCCCGATAGTACTATCCAAAAGATCCCTGCCTTGTTAATAGTCCAGTTTACAGAGAAGGATTTTCAATATAACCATATGTAATCATAAATGTGATCCAATTATTATTTAACATAATACACAAAAATAATTTGTAATTTCAATTACAACATGTATTCCAGCCCCAAAATATTTAAATGATTAAAAAGGGGAATAGTTAAGTATGAACTCACCTCAGTCCTTGTGTGGTGTTGACAAGCTAGTAAATTCCTCCTAAGGAATTATAATTCACATAAGCAAACAAATACAAATCCATAACCTAAATAAGTTAGATCTTGAAACTGGCGTTCAATCGATCTAAGGTTTGGTTCTCGGGGATTTGTTATAAACATATAATTAAATCATTTAGTTATTTTGTTTTAATAACTAAAGATTTATATTTCATAAATTTGATTAGTTTAATAATGATTTTAACATATCATTATATTCTAAATAAATTATAAACATTATTTAACTATGTAAATTTATATTTAATTTTGTAAGATTTTATAAATAGACACAAATTATCTAGACATTATATTCTTATGATAATGTTATTTTAATTGGACATATAAATAATAAATAATAACATATTTACATGATAAACATAATATAATTTATTGAATTATTAAATAATTAATAATTATAACATAATAGGTTATGTTCAATATAAATTGTCTAATTATAATTATGTTATCCATATAATAAATTAATAATTTAAATTATTATTTTAGGGTTTTATTCTTATAAATATAATATTTTATAACATTTGTAATAATTAAATAAATAAATAAATAATAAGGTTTTTAATGAAATAATTTTCCAGAAGATAATTAAATAACTTATAAAATTAACAAAGTTATAAAAACTGTTTTTATAATTTTTAGTTATTTTTCTGTATTTTTAAATGGTTCAAAAAGGCTTAAAAAATAAATGTTGGGGGCAGGGTTCGAACCCTTGACCTCCTGTTCACAATCACACACACAAACCAGTAAACCAAGGCACCAGGCCGCGGTTAAACTCAGCTTTTAATTCTTTTAAACCCAAATTCCAAAACTCCAATTCCACCAAGAACCCTAATTCGAAGATTCGTCAAATTGAAACTCGATTCGCAATTGTTTATGGAATCAAACATAGGGCTTTCAATCCCCACATGAAATCGAGTATAATGATATGTTCAATGTTTAACGTCGATTTGAAAGTGAACTTGTGGAAGAACTGTCGCGACAGAGTCCGGGTTCGATTAAGACTCAAATGGTGATGTTAGTCGAATTAACTTCACAGGGAGTTTTCAATAACACTAATGATCAAAAGCCCTCTGGAAATTTCGAGGTTTGAAACTTGAACAAGGGTGTTCGACCAGTTGCAGGTCCGCGACAATGGAGGGGATCGAATTGGTTGTTTTCAAGTGTTTCAGATACAATTGAAAGTTGAGTTTGGTTAGCAATCTTATAATCGACCGTTTGGATTATTTTAATTGCATTATCGCGAAGTGTAGTGGGATTTTTGGTGAGTGGGTCGGCCGACTTTCGATCGAGAGTGGGAAACACACTAAACCGACACCATTATTCAAATTTCAAGGCCCACGAGTTCGGTTCAAGCACGATATGGTGTCGGGGTAGTTTGATTTGATTAAAATCGATTAAAAGTTGCCGTTTGGAGTCGCCGGAGGGCCGTCGGAGAAGGTGGCCGGCGGTGGTCGGGAAATCGGGCGGTGGGGTTGGGTGTTTTAAAACAAATTTACAAAACTGGTCGCTGAGGTTTAGTATGTTATCATTTTATGTCGGAAGTATTTAAATCAAGTTTCAAAAACTACAAAATACCCCCTTAACTTATAAACCTTTATAAATTATTATTATTAATAAAAATATTATTATTATTATTATTTACATTATTATTATTATTATTATATATTATTATTATTATTAATGTTATTATTATTTTTGTTATTATTGTTATCATTATAAAAAAAATATATAGAAACCACATAAATATTATTTGAATTAAATCACAAATTTTCGAATTGTCACATATAAGTCAAGTGACTATTTTAAAACTACTTTTATCTTCCACTTTATAGTGATATAATAGCTAGAATATCGTTTTATTATTGAGACTCTATAATCAATGACTTGAACATCAAACAAGCACATCAATAAAAGAAACAACGAAAATTTGTCTTCAACGATTAGTGTCATAGCAATTATCAAGTTGTTTTATCTTTATTATACGTTCATGATCGAATCTAAACAGACATTAGATTTTTGAACCATCAAGGTCTAGTTTCCTGCCATTAATACAAGAGCATCTATGTGTTGCATTGTTGCAGTAGTAGTAATATTGATAGTATTCCTTGCACTCATCATCGGTTTTACATGGAGGAGCATCATGATCAACATAATCATCCACCGAGGCTTTTGAAGATACAAAATCTGTGATTCACACACACACATCACTTAGGTACTGTATAACACTTGATATCAAACTTGGATAATCTGAGAGTCGTGAAGATCACTTTCAAATCGAAATTATTCGGTGGTTCACCCGAATAAATCAATCAGATACAACTCAGACGACATCAAGAATTGGTATGTTGTGTTGTGTGAATTTTCATGAACTAGAAGAAGAAGAATTCGAGAGGAAAAAGTGACCAAATTTGATGATCTAATTCGATTTTGAGGGAGAAACTGGGAAAAACTGTATTTGACAGTTTTATTATTTTTATTTTATTTTAAAAAACCATTGCTTAGGGGCTTCGCCCCTAAAAAGGTTTTTCAATATCAAAGATCATAATAAACTCAACAAGCGTGCATTCCGCATCTTCTAATTTGTTTGATAGATATTACGATCACATTGGTCATTAGTCAATCCAATTACACTAAAATATCTAACCGGTACTACTAATGAAGTATGCACAGCAAGATATATATCATAAACACATGATGCGATATAACACGTGTCTAATTACCGTACTTACTTCTACACGACTAAGGAAAATACAAAAATTATACTTTAAAAAGTCATTCACACTTATAAGAAATGAAAATGTTACACAACTGAAGCTGAAGCAGTGACAAGTATGATGATAAAAGAGAAGATGGTAACGAATGATAGCTTCCCCATACTTGTTAATACACATTTGGATACGTTGATGTTGATTTGAATTATATTGTTCGGACAATGCTCATGAAAACTAAAAATATAGTTTCTTTCTTATGTTTCATTTATTACAACTTAAATGCTTTGATTTGTTCTTAAAGGATTGATTAATATTTAATATTTTCTTAAACATTTTAGGTAAACTTTTAACGGCAGTGAATTGTAACATCTTATTATTGGGTTATTGATTTTAATAATCTCAACTTTTATTTATTGGCTGAGAATAATCATAACTCAACAATTGTTTACTACACTTCCAACTTTGAGTTTATTTTCCTCCAACGATTTCTTATTAAATGAGAGTTAACATCGTTAGTTTTTATTTTGACTTTTATATTCTTACTACTAATTAACATTAATCTACTTGATTTAGGATTGTATTAAATATGATCTTCCAACAAGCAATGTTGTCACTTAAGGATGCTTATTGAACCATTTAACTATATTATATATCGAGTTCTAATGTGTTCATGTAATTTAAGAGGAGACATGCTTATATGATACAAGGATTCTACCCTTCATTTCACACGTTTTTATTAGAGTTATATTATGAGAACTGGCATTACATAACTCTAATGAGTTATGTGGTGAATGTTATTAATTACAAATTTTTTTACCCTTTCAAACATTTACTGTTTTAAGAATGTTCAAGTATAACGCAACCATATAAACATGAGCATCTTTACGGTATTAAAGAATAAGCTCTTACTCAAGACCATCCTTTTTAGGACATCATTTAAAAATAATAACATATAAGTAATACTTATATAAGTTATTATTTTAGAGTATCTACAAAAACATTTTATTGGTTTAGTAATAACATGAATAACTGTTTGCATAGGAATTGTAAACCTTGAAATCTCCCAAGAAATCACTAACACACGATCTCAATCACGTGAATGCGGAATGTAAACATGATTGGATACAAAAGAAGATTGAATTGAATCACAAAAGATGATATTTGATTGAAAAACAGAAACCTATAAAAGGTCTTGTGCGATTTCGCACAGTACAAAATGATAATGAACGAAAAGCTTAATTACAAAACGAAACTAAGCTATTTATACTAAAAACAGTGAGTTCTCGCGCGAGATGCCTTTCGCGCGGCCATGTCTTTCGCGTGGAAGCTGTTCTCGCGTGGAAGCTTGCTCTTCGCACAGTCTGCTTCTTGCGTGACTACTGCTTTTCGCGTGGATCTGGATTTCGCACAAGATGTTTTGCCAAGCCTTGATTTATCTTCTACAATCTCCCCCTAGGCTCGGTGAAACATGATCAATCAAAATCAACATTCGCCTTCTTGTACGAGCCTGCATAGGCATACCATTTATTCCTAAGGATCCGGTCAATCATCCACACGTACTGGCAAGATAGAAAATTAACGGACTTATCAGCTGAGATAGGGCAGTGTAACAGCTTGAGTAAGTCGTCTTTGTCAAACTTCATCAAGTCTGCTAGATCAATGATTCGAAATGACCTATCTATACATCTGATCACTGCGTGACCGGAATCCTTCTCACATCTCCAAGATAGAATTTGCTTCAAAGTGTTGGGAGGAACTGGAGCATGCACAGGGACTTTTCTGATAAATTTTGGATGTTGATAGACTCGTATTTTCATTGGAGCTTTAGTCTTTTCATCTATTCTTGTTGAGTCATCAATCAACTTAGATTTTGCAGTCTTAAAGTCCTTGAAGTTTGGGCGCATCTCCCTTCGTATTAGTGATCTCATCAATTCAGCTTCACTGTAATTGCTTTCATTAAAAATGGAGCTTTGCCCATGGAATATAGATCAGCAGCACGTAGAGTATGAAAGTCTTGAGTGCTCTTTAGATAATCAATTTCTCCATTCTTTCTCTTTATGACATACAACCTTTTCTCGCCATCGTAACCCCAGCTAATGACATGAGACATTTCACCATACTTCTGCTTGGGCTTAGAAATGAATAGAAAATGAGCTTCAGTAGGTGGTGGTGGTGCTTTGAACATCAATCCTCCTCTAGTGAATAAAGCAATCTGACCAGTAGAATCTTTCTTTGTAGCAACAGCAGGAGTTTCACCACTCACAGTCTCAGTCGGGATTTCTCCTTCTTAAGATTAATGTCTTTAAATAGCTCTTGAAGGTTGTTCCCAAAAATGTCTGTATATTCATTCTGCTCTTCCAGATCATCAAACATATCAAGTTCTTCTTCAACAACTCCAGATGAAGATTGTTGAAAAGAATACAGTTCCTTTTCATACACACTCTCCGTGGCAGGGTCAAGTGGATCATATCCTTCTGGATTACTAACACTTGGTCGATCGACATTATCAGTGTTAGTATCTCCAGTTGGACTCGATGAGAAACCTGTAGCATTACCTCCATCATTATTATCACCATCATTTCCACCATCATCTCCTCCATCGTCATCATCACCATCATTTCCACCATCATCTCCACCATCGTCATCATCATTTTCATCATCATCTTCATCGTCATCCTCATCATCATCAGAATCAGCATAATCAACTTACTCTTCATCCTCCTTTTCATGAACAATAGGTAAAGTGAACATGTGCTCTGGTTCAACGAAAGCTGTAGATGTGTAAGCTTCGGTGATAGGTACTTCAGATGAAATAGGAACATCCTCAGTGGTGCTAACACTTGGCTGTTCAGTGGAGGTTTGAGCTTCGTTAACCACTTCCTTTTCTGGAACATTCTCAGTGAGAGGAGGGCTTGGAGATCGCCTACTGGATTCACCAATCACAGTTGTAGACCTTATGATTGGTGGCTGATGAAAATAAGTCTGTGAAATGAATTCTCTGAGCTCATTCAGTTGTCTTTCCAGCCCTGAAGAATAGTCAAACATGTTCTTCATCTGCTGTTCTAGAGAAGCTATTCTTGTATCTTTGATTGCAGAATCCAGATGAATCATGGTAATCTGACTCGACTTTTCTTCATTTTCTTTCTTCAGCTCAGCAATCATCTTTACATTTTCAAAACTCTCCTTTTCCAAGTTTTTAACTCTTTCTTCTAGAGTTATAAAATGAGGAGTGCTGGATGATTCCTCTCTCCTTTGAAACTCTGGAGGAGTATTCAAAAATGAATCAACATCAAATTCTAAGTTTTCCTGCCTTGGAGGTGTAGAAAAGCCAGACTCAGAGATATTGGCTGCTCCAGAAACAGGAACTGTTTCAGTCTCAGGAGCAGAAGAAGTCACATTGGTTGTCTGATCTTGCTCAGTTTCAGTGACAACCACATGTGTTCGTGGTCTCCTGGGTATAATACCACGACCTCTCTTTCTAGCTGGAAAATCTCTCCTTCTTGCCATTCGTTTTCTTCGTGAGGATGTACTGGGAGACTCCTCAGGAACATAGTCAGTATCCCTGGCTTCATCATTCGGTCTTGGAGATGTTGGAGTAGTAGGAGCTCGATTTGTTTGAAGAACATAAGGAACATTACCAATCTGGTCACTATCAGTCTCGGAACTAGAAGCCGAGTGCACTTCATCTTCCACTCTCCCTTCATGAACAGGCTCATCTTCAAACAATTTCTCAATCTCTTCGTCCAAATTATCTCTAGCAGTAGAAGTAGAAGCACCAGTCTGTGCTTCATCAACAGGTACATCTCCTCCCACATTCCCTGTACTATCATCTATCTCAGAAAAACGACCAATCTTAGCAAAGCTTTCTCCTGAGCACTTGTTTCCACGTGCTCCAGTGAAATGAGTAAAGATGTCTTTCTTGATGACCTGAACAACATACTTTGAAGACTTCAAAGTGGCAAACTCTGGATAAGCGTCATTGATGACAAGTTGCACGAATCTCGGGTACATAATAAACTTTCTCCCAAGATTAGCTGTAACATTCTTCTGCATCTCTTGAAATATAACACCAGAAATACTGAATGGAATATCATCCACCAGAGAAACCAATAAAGAACCAAACACAGCACTTAGACTATCCATGCCAGCCTTCAAATTACTCAGACAGTGAATTACCACATGAAATAAATATTTCCAGTAAGGTGGTAACCACTTCTTCTCCAAACTTGGATATCTATATTCGTATCCCATTCGAGATAGACAATCCATAACCACATCATCATCCAGTCTTGTTGGTGCTCCCTCTTGATCATTAAACAGAAGAACTCTGTTTAGTATGGCTTGAGAAACTGTCACCCTTTTATCCTTTACAGTGGCTGTGATAATCTGGTTTCCAACTTCGTCCTTTTCTAGAGCAGCAGTGCTCCAGAAAGAATCTATCAACTCGGAATAGATGGCTGGATCGGCAGAAATAGCATAAACAATCCTTGAGTTCTTCAGCCCCTCAATCATAGAATTGAACAGCTCTTTTCCTTCAGGAACCTCATCTAAGTAAGCTATACAGTTGTGACTAGCTTTGAAAATCATGTTAGCCATCTGCATTATAAAACAAACTCAAGATCAGAACACTTTTAATATAACTTAATTATGCATATAGAATTTTAACACTTAGAACATTTTAGCTTTTGAGGTCTCACACTTAGAAATTTTATCACTTAGAAACAATTTATCATTTTAAAGCTTAGTCACATGTGAATACATGTACTGCACTTAAGATTTTATCAACAAAGAATGTTTATTAAGTGAAAACAAGTTGCAATTGATAAGTCCATTTGAGACAACAACAACAACACTTAGAAACAATTTCAAAAATTTCTGTCATGCGAAATCTCCAGTCAAGCGAAAGTGAACTTCGTGCGACAACCTAGTCTCACGCGAAAATGAGTTTCATGCGAAACACATTTTTAAGCGAAATCAAGCTCACGCGAGAATTGTGTTCACGCAAAAACCCTATGTCGCGTCTGTTCAATTTCGTGTGCGATTCGCACAACTCAAAGTTCAAATTAACACTTCAAAACTTGTTTTTAATCCATGAAATCCATATCATTGCTGTCGCCTAAGACTATTATGTTGATTTCATTAATCAATTTCATCTTTTAAGTCCTGTTATTACGATTTTATATCAAGATGTTAAGTTCCATTTACACTTAATCTCTAAAGTAACCGTAACAACCATCCTTTACCTTTCAATCTTAGTATGAAAGTATTGTAAGCAGTATGATATATCAGGAATCCAAACTTAACAAGAAATGAACTCAGATTTGATTTTCTGTGGGAATGCGAAAATTGATTTCGGATGCGAAGCGAGAGAGGTTTTCGGATGAGAGTTTGAGCGAAAAGTGAGTTTGTCTTGAACACTGTGAAATTTATACCCCTGACAAGTCATGCGAAAATCCTTTTCGCAAAACCTACCTTTTCGCGTGAGGTTTCCATTTCGCATGCGAAACAGTGTTTTTCAAAATTTTCAACTTTTAAAATTCCTTTTATTTTTACACAACTTTCAATCTTTTTATTTTCAATGAATTAAGTCAACATAAAATGTTATTTACCAAGTGACCAATTAATTTAATGAATCTTCAATTTTTAAAAATTTTCTTGTTATTTATTTGTCCTAAAAATAAAACACTATAAAAATGAAGTAAAAACAAACACTTACATACAGAATAACAAAAGAATGAAAACAATTAAGGAATCAAGATCGGATTTGCTTGGTTTTTTTTTTTTGTATAAGAATTTTCATAATGAGATCATATAGTTCTTTGTCAAGTTAAGACTCTGTCCGGCTTTATTTAAAATAACTGGTTAAGTTGATTGTCAATATAATTTGTCCTTTTAAACTTATACTTCAGGTTTTACTCAGAAACATAATGAGTGATATATATCATGTTTTGTGTTTATTTAATATAAGTCAGTGAATCCCACAATCAGAACTTCTGTAAAGTAATTATTATCCTTCAAGACACTGTCGAGATTTTCAAGTCACCCTAATTTGACTTAAACCATGTATTGATGATCAGTGATACATTTATTGTATTCCTAAGTATAACTATTTGAGCATAACTAGCCTGAGAAATATTTCTTAACCCGGAATATTAACAAGTTTAAGGACTTACTGACAGCCATCCGGACTTACGTCTGCCCTCTCAAGATGTTTAGGACTTACAAGCCATCCGGACTTACATGCCCCATCTTTCGATTTTGCCTTCCAAAGTTAAAAACTATTCTCAAAATAGAAAATATATACCATATAGTATGTATGTCTTTTAGACATATCTTTTGATTTGTTGTGCTTCTTGGCATCTTATATCCTATATGGCCTTTGTTGTTGGCATCTTTTTGCTCAGTTGTTATCATTTTTGTGTTTTTTCTCTTTTTGTCTCTTTTTGTGTTTTTATCATTTATATATATATATAGTTATGATAATCACTGAATCAATCACATACAGGCTTGAGTATGACAAGATTATATCTCTCAGTCTGTGTTAGAACATTTTTGGTACATAATCCTGATATGTTCCCCACTAAGTCATATTTCTTTAATTCAAGTGTAATCACTCAATTATGATCTTTTCATTTCTGAAAGCAAAGCCTATCGACATATCAAACATAATCCAAGTGTATTTGTATTTAAGCCTTTGAAAGTACTTATACTCGTTTTGAACTTTGTAATATCATTTCTCATTTAAGCATGAAAATTTCTTCTTTGTTTTTATTCTAGCAATCCTTTAATCTTAACTCCCCTAAGACCAAAAATATTTTTCAGAACTTGGTTTTCTAATTTTCTCCCCCTAAAATTGTGATTGTCCTTTAAGAAAATGAAACAATTGCAATTTTATTCTTTATATAAAAAAAATGAAAAATCTTTTGTGAAGATTCATTAAACCAATTTATCCAAAGTTAATCATTCCCAATGATTGCACAAGGAAATCAAAGCGAGAATGATCAAACGCCTTGGTAAATAAATCAGCAATATTTTCTGTTGACGGCACTTGTTTTAGATGAATAAGTTTACGATCAAAACAATCGCGGATAAAATGGATGCGGATGTCAATGTGTTTAGTTTTTGAGTGTTGAATGGGATTTTTCACGATGTTCAGAACTGCCGTGTTATCACACCAAATTGGTGTGTCATAAATGTTGAGGCCATAATCGAGAAGTTGTTGCTGAATCCAGACAAGCTGGGAACAACAGCTCGAAGCAGCCATATATTCAGCTTCGGCAGTGGATGTGGAGACAGTATTTTGCTTTTTACACTGCCAAGAAATGAGTCGGTTGCCCAAGAATTGACATCCTCCTGTGGTCGATTTCCTGTCTAAGTTACAACCACCATAATCACTGTCAGTATGAGCAAATAAATTGAAATCGGAATTTCGAGGATACCAAAGACCAAGTTTAGGTTGACCCTTGAGATACTTGAAAATCCGCTTGACAGCTTTCATGTGTGATTCCTTTGGATCACTTTGATAGCGGGCACACTGACAAACAGGGAACATGACATCAGGCCTGCTCGCAGTGAGATACATAAGGGAACCAATCATTGATCTGTAAAGATGTTGATCAACTGATTCTCCTAATGGATCTGGAGTAAGAGTAGGACGAGAAGCCATTGGAGTTGGAGCTACTTTTGAATCTTGAAACTTGTATTTCTCAAGAATAGTCTGAACATACTTTTCTTGATGGATAAGAATACCAGTCTCAGATTGAGTAACTTGAATACCCAAGAAAAAGGAAATTTCTCCAAGGGAACTCATCTCAAATTTCTTCTTCATCACTGCTTCAAACTCCGTGCACATACTTTTATTAGTAGATCCAAAAATGATATCATCGACGTAGATTTGAACCAAAATAATATCATTGCCTGATTTTCGTAAGAATAAGGTTTGATCAATTACACCTCTTGAATAACCATTTGCAAGCAAATGTTCAGTCAGAGTTGCATACCAAGCACGAGGTGCTTGATGTAATCCATATAGTGCCTTATCCAACTTGTATACATAATCAGGATGATCTGGGTCTTCAAATCCTGGAGGCTGACAAACATAGGTTTCTTCCTTCATTTCTCCGTATAAAAATGCAGTCTTAACATCCATCTGGTACACCTTGAAGTTCATGTATGAAGCAAAGGCTAGGAATATGCGTATTGCTTCTAGTCTTGCAACTGGAGCATACAATTCTTCATAATCCAATCCTTCAACTTGATAAAATCCCTGCACCACAAGACGTGCTTTATTCCTAACTATAACACCTTTTTCATCCGTCTTGTTTCGAAAAATCCACTTTGTTCCAATCGGAAGCTTATCCTTTGGAAGTTCAACAAGATGCCAAACATTGAGCTTCTTGAATTGCATCAACTCATCTTGCATTGCTTCTATCCAGCTATTTTCTTTGAGTGCCATTTCCACATTCTTGGGCACTATTTATGATAGAAAGCAAGTATACAAACATGTGTTGATTGGCCCTGATCGACTTCTGGTAATTACACCTTCGTGCAACGGACCAATGATTGCTTCATTCGATGAGTTTTATGTATTCTTAATTGAGGAATCTCATCTGCAACCATTCCATCTTCCAAATTGGTAATATGTTCAACATTATCAATAACCTCTTCAGAATGTTGAGATTGATACACAATAGTTTCTTCAAGTGTGTCATCTGAAATAGGAGTTTCAAAAGCAGTAGACACATTTGGAGATTCTTCAAATGGAACTTGAATGATTTCTATCGGTGTATGTATAGTTTCTGAAGAAGATGAAGATAATGGAGAACTCAAAGATTCTTCCAGCTCCTGAGTAGGAATTTGTTCTGAAGAAACATCTAATGACTCAGAACAGGCAGAGACTGGTACAGAAGCTGTAGGAATATCTTTGGATGATGAAGCAATAGCAGAATCATCAGATATCAAAGATGGAAGTTCCTCAATTATTTTGTTTTCCAAGGAGATTACTTGAGAAGTAGAATCTGCAGATGAAGGTTTAGAAATTTTAAAATTTATGAACAAAGATTCATAATCATAAACCCATGAAGGAGCTGAACCTGCATCAGTTATGTTAAGCTCGTGCCAATCAATGTTAAATGACTCGATTATTTGTCTAGTTCTTTTATTATAAACACGATATGCAACTTTATTGGCAGCATATCCCACAAAGTAACATTCATCAGCCTTTTCAGAAAATTTTGAACTAGATTCAGTTGTATGCAACAAAGTGCAACAACAACCAAAGGCTTTAAAATATTTAACTTTGGGTTTGTGTTTATAAAATATTTCATATGGAGTCTTATTTAATCTTTTGTTGATTAAAGCACGATTCTGAACATAACATGCAGTATTTACTGCTTCAGCCCAAAAGAACAAAGGTAATTTGGCAGCAGATATCATCGTTCTAGCAGCTTCAATCAATGTTCTATTCCTTCTTTCTGCAACTCCATTCTGTTGTGGAGTGCCAGCAGCACTGAATTGTCTGGCAATTCCTTGGATTCACAAAACTCATTCAGAGTTTGATTGCAAAACTCTGTCCCATTGTCACTTCTGATGCATTTTACCTTTTTCTCTGTCTGATTCTCCACCAAAGTAATGAACTTGATCAAAAGGTGTGGAGTTTCATCCTTAGATGCTAAGAAAAACACCCAAGTAAATCTAGAAAAGTCATCAGTAACAACCAGACAGTAAGATCTTCGACCCAAACTTAAAACACTTACTGGACCAAAAAGATCCATGTGTAAGAGTTGTAAGATTGATTCGACTGAGTTGTGTACAACTGGTTTGTGAGGAAGTTTATGTTGTTTACCCTTTGAACATGACAAACAATGTTCAATTAATTGAAATTCTTTTTCAGGTAAACCAATAACATGATTTCCACGTACAAGTTTATTCATGTTTTTAAGATTGAAATGTCCTAATCGACGATGCCATAACATGGAATCATTCTCCGAGGCTTTGGATAGTAAGCAAGAAGTTGTTACCAAAGAATTAGAACAATGCATATCAAGAAGATATGTGTCATTGTCTCTCGGAGTCCTCATCAAAATCCATTCATCTGGAACAACAAAACCTGGTTTTAAGATTAAGCATTCTTTGTTAGTAAAGTGTGTAGAATATTGTTTGTCACAGATTTGAGACACACTTAACAGGTTATGTTTTAATTCCTCAACAAAATTAACATTCTCAAAACTAAGGACGCCGTTTGTAACCGTACCACGTTTTGTTATACGTCCTCCTTTGTCTCCCGCGAAAATCACTCTTCCTCCGTTATATGACTGAACATCTTGTAGTAGTGATAAATTACCAGTCATATGTCTTGAACAACCGCTATCTACATGCCATAGACTTTCAGTAGCCTTTAGCGGTTGTCCCTGCATAAGTAACAAAATTACTTAGTTTTTGGTACCCAAGTCAAACATGACTTGAGCACATTATGAGTTGCAGCATGACAAAATGATTTGATATTATTATATTTTGATTGCACATCATTCTTTTCATTTATGCTTTTAAGCTTGACATTTTCCTTTACATCATTAGTCAAATTCTTATCCCGTTTGACATTAAAATCATTAACAACCTTTGATTTCATATTATTTGAAAATTTTCCACGAGTGAAAAACAGTTTTCTATTATGAGAAATAGAATTATGAAATCTTTGTTTACTTAATGATTTTTGTCGAAAAGGACAATTGTTTGCCAAATGATTTGTGTTTCCACACTGATAACATCTCTTTTGCTGTGTGTGGAAAACAAACTGTGGATGACAATTATGAAAATTGTCATAAAAACCAAAGTCAGATTGACTAGGTTTAACTTTCTCCACAGTCTCTCGAATCTTAGCCATGTTTGACAATTGCAAATTCATCTTTTGCAGATTCGAGGAAATCGAGGAATTATGACCACTTTGGATTTGAGATTTGGCAGTTTTGACTTTTGGAATTGGTGGTGTTGGAATAGGAACAGTCTTTGATTCTGCTGGAGTTGGACCAGACTTTGAAATTTCTGGAGGAGGACCAGGCTTAGATATACGGATTGGTGCTGGAGAAGGACCAGGCTTTTGAATTTTGAGATTGAATGCAGAAGAATCATTCACTTGCAAATCTGGGCTACAATCATCTTGAGTCACAAGGTTAGCATTATAATGAAGTTTATTTTTAAAGAATCGAGAATTCGTTTCTTTAAAAATATGTTCTTCATTTTCAATTACACCCTTAGACACAAATCTACTTTTAAAATCCTTTTCAATTCTTTCTTTCTGATTTGCCTTTTGATTTGCATTTAAAGTATTTTTACTATTTGATTTCAACTCATTCAAATCAACATTCTTTTCATTTCCTGACAAGTTTTGTTTACAAGCAGATTGTAAAACTTTTACATTCTTATTTTTCAAACATTCATTCTCATTCTCTTCCTCACTCTCACTCTCCCAATCTTCAACCAACCCATCCACCTTCAATTTATCTGCACAAAGATTTTCAGGTGATTGTTTAGGTTTGGGTACTATGATAGGATCAACAGATAAATTTATTTTGACTGAAGGTTTTAAGTCTTGAGATGGAGAGAATCCAATCCCATAGACCATATCAGAATCACAAATGCTATCAGATGATGGTAAACATGAGTAATCATGATTAATTGGAGGAGCAATGTTAGAAAACCCAACACCACATTTTCCTCCTTTGATCTTCTGTGTCATTTGTGACTTGATTATTCCTTCAACCATCGTTGATGAAAGTTTAAATTTCTCAACAGTAATTTAACCGTGGCTAATTCACTGTTGAGTCTATTAATTTCTAGAGCGAGTTCATTGTTTCTATTTGTCAAGTCATTATTAGTATATTCTTTATCATGAAGATTTAATTTTAAATTATATATTGTTTTGTTTAAACCTTCAAGTTTTTCTTTAAAAATCCTTTCATTTGACTTGTGTTTGTGAGCTTGATACTGAAGTTTTTCAACTTCCATTATCAGGCTCTCATTGTGAACTCTGTATCGTTGAACTTTCTCAACACATGAATTTTTGCATAAACTATCATATACCTTGGGTTCAGAAGTTTCCCCTTCAGCCTCCTCTACCTTCTTGACCATGAAAGCTTTCATTTCAGCCGCTGGTTCTTCCACTGGAGCAACATCAACAGTCTTTGGATCAACACATTGGCTTTTGACTGGAGGCTCGACAGTGTACTCTTCAATCACACTCTTTTCTTCAGCAATCTTCTCAACCTGATCTTTCTTCTCAACTATCTCCTTTTCTTCAACTATCTCCTTTTCTTCAACTTTCTCATCCTCTTGTTCAACTTTCACTTTCTCCACTTCAACTTTCTCCTTCTCTTCTTCCACTGTAGCAAACAAACCCTCCAATAAATCATCAGACACGAATCTTTGCAATAAGTGCATGAGACAAAGTTAGATCAAGGGCTTCCATTTGATCAGACCAATCATATTCAGCATTAGTTTGAGAAACTAATGCTTTAGTACCACCAGAAGTACTAGTTTTGTCTTTCTTCGGCTCTATCTCCACAGTCACCATCTTCTTTGGGCCTTCATTTTGACCAGTTTTTGGTTCAGTACACTCTCTGGCGAAATGACCTGGTTTGTCACAGTTGTAACACCTCAGGTTAGATTTGTCGAAACCGATTTTGCTAGAATTGTTAACATCAAACATTTTCCTCCCAGTTCTTCTAGCAAAATTCTTCGCCCTGTAAACTACCATGGCCATCTGATACTTGATGTCATTCTCTTCAACATCATCCGGATTAACTTGTTGAAGATCATCAACCAGAACATTTGGAGCAGTAAGTCTTCCGGCCATGAAAGCTTCATAACTTGACATGAAAGTGGTGAAAAGAGCAAGATGCTCCTCAGCGATCTGAACAGTCTGCTTTGATGAATTAGTGGTAGCAACATAAGCATGTTGACCACTGTGAGAATCTTGAGATTGAGAGACTTGTTGGTGGATGATGGGGGAATAATGTTGAGCAGCTAGAACATTAACTTGATGGGTTACTGCTGGTTGCATATAAGAAGATGCTGCACTTCCCGATTGTTGTTGCTGACACATTTGTGTAAAACTGACATAGTAATTTGGATTACTAGCCATCTTTGCATAGAGAGCAGTTCCTTCAGCACCCAGAGAACTGAGATGATTAGCAGCTCGCTGCTTATCGTCCATAGCATAAGACTTGATAGTTGAAATAAGATCGGTCAACTGAAGAGTATACAAGTCTTTGGTTCTCTTTATTAATGTACAGTTGTTATTCCAACTGTAAGGAAGTGAGTTGAGCAACTTCTTGTTCACAGTGATGGGTTCCAGAGTAATACCCGCACTCTTCATTTTGTGACCAATCTAACAAATCTGGCCATCTGAGCTTCCAACTCTTCACCAACAATATGATTGAACATATTGAATTCTTGATTCAACATATCCTTTTTGCTTTCTCTCATGTCTTTGTTGCCCATAATCTGAGACTCTAGAGCATCCCATAATACCTTAGCACCTCTAAAATCTTGAAACTTTTGGGAGATCTCAGTGGTCAGTGCCATAGTGATGGCAGCATAAGCTTTATCATCCAGTTCCAACCTCTTGATGTCATCTTCATCCCACAAGTGTTCAGGTTTCTGAACCATTTCTCATTTATCATTTTTGTACAGAGGAATGTAAGGACCATACTGGATTGATCTCCACATTTTAGGTTCTGTGTAAATAACATATCTCTCAAATCGGAAAGCCCAATCGGTATAATCATCTTCACAGAGAAGTCTCGGTGGCTTGTTACCAGTACCAATTTCCGTGTCTAGATGAAGTGAAGCAGTAAGATGCTTCAGATTCGGAGTCGTTGAAGCCATAATGATCAGAAAGTCAACAATCAGGTATTCGTGCGAAAGAAGAACTTGTGCGAAAACCAATTTCGCGCGGATAGAGTTTTCGCGCGATGGAGCTGTTCGTGCGAATTTCCAAAATTACCTTTTCACGCGAATCGCACAAAAAGGTGAAATACCTAACTGAGCAAAAACACCCCCTTTTTCGCACGCGAAAACCTACAGAGCAAGCGAAAACTGCAATTTTGTGCAGAATCAAATTTCCAACAGTTTGTTCACGCAAATGTCACCTCCAATTCACTGAATAGGTTTGATTAGACCCATTTTAGTCCAAATTTAATGAATTTAGTTCAATTTTAAGTATAAATTTGATTAAAATTCAACTAAAGTCCACTAATTCAGTTCAAATCGGTCCAAATCAGTCCAAATCCTCCAAAATCGAGCAGCATAACATTGCCATATCAGAATCTAAAGTGATCAATGATGAATTTCTTCAAAATCGAGTAGAACACAATCCAAATCGTCTCCGAATCGTGGTTCTAGAGCCTAATGCTCTTATACCAATTGTAAAACCTTGAAATCTCCCAAGAAATCACTAACACACGATCTCAATCACGTGAATGCGGAATGTAAACATGATTGGATACAAAAGAAGATTGAATTGAATCACAAAAGATGATATTTGATTGAAAAACAGAAACCTATAAAAGGTCTTGTGCGATTTCGCACAGTACAAAATGATAATGAACGAAAAGCTTAATTACAAAACGAAACTAAGCTATTTATACTAAACAGTGAGTTCTCGCGCGAGATGCCTTTCGCGCGGCCATGTCTTTCGCGTGGAAGCTGTTCTCGCGTGGAAGCTTGCTCTTCGCACAGTCTGCTTCTTGCGTGACTACTGCTTTTCGCGTGGATCTGGATTTCGCACAAGATGTTTTGCCGAGCCTTGATTTATCTTCTACAGGAATCTCAAATTCGATTCCTGTACTTTCATCTTTTTCTTTTATACATGTTACGAATTATATTTTTATTCCTTAAATTTGTTGTATTTCATTTTTTTATTGTTTACATGTTATTTATTTATTTATTTATTTATTTATTTTCTTATATTTTGCATGACATAATACAGTGATTCGCAAATAAATATCTAATTTTCTTTTGTGTAATCAACCAACTTAGACTTATAATCAGAACGGAGCAAATACAAACTTTAAACAAAACCTTTATCTTTTCCTAATATAACTGAGCAACCATTGCATTTTTATTACTGCTCAATCTTGTGTATTCTTCATATTTATTCCTTAACACATTAGTATGCACATATTCAAATGTGTAATTTAATTCAATGATATTTTATCATTATATATATTTTTCTTTAACCTACCTGTATTTTATAGACCAATTAATAAATGCGACTATATTTTTATCTCGCTCATAAGCCCCCCAAAATTATAAGCCACCCCTACGTATCAATAACAGAAACAAACATTTATCTTTAACAATCAAGCATTGTCCTCGCGATGATCACATAACAAAATTCATGATCCTTTATTCTACGTTAATGCTAAATAAAGATCTTAGATTTGTGCACCATCAAGGTGCAGTTTCCTGCTATTGATACAAGAACATCTATGTGTAAATTCGTTGCAGAAGTAGTAATATTGACAGTAACCCTTGCAATCATCATAGGTCTTACATGAAGGAGCATCAGGACCACCATAATCGTCCATTGCAGCTTTAGATGCTACAAAACCTGTGATTCACTCGCGCATATTAGTTACATACGACCAATATAAAATAAATAACACGTAGGCACCATAACATAAATGTCGTTTATTCGGTTAGAGATATAAAATAACATTTCAGAAAAATCATTCAAACTTATAATCGTATGTAACAACTGTAAATTTATCTACGAGGTATTATTTCTTACACACCTGAAGCCGAAACGCTAACGAGTAGGGTGGTGAAAAGGAAGACTGTAACAAACGAACACTTTCCCATGTTTGTTAATATATGTTTTGATATGCAGATTATGTGATTTATGTATTCTTGATTGGATTTATATAGATGCTCAAAGAAATTGAATTGTCAGTTTCTACTTTAAGTCTATTTATTGCAACTTAAATGTTTTATTTTGTTCTAAAGATATTTATTTTTCATTAATACTTTAGGTGAATATGTGATATATTAATGCTATTAAACGGGTGTGAATTGTAATTGTAACATGTTAATAAATTAGTATTTACCAATAATATTGTATACTCATAGTTTATACCCACCGTTACAATGTCGTACAACTAGATATATCACAGTAGCTATTGACGGCGGGCACACACAATTATTACAACTTTTAAGCCTAAAGTACAAATGTTTACTATAGTGTTTGTTATTTGGCAACTATGATTCCCTTTTTATGCAAATCAGTAGGCAAAAGAATAAAAAATGTTATGTTGTTGTGAGAATAAACGTTGATGAACACAATTGCTATATTATAAACGCACATGAGCAACGAGTATAAAAGCATAACAAAATAAAAACTAAAAATTAGAGAAAAACTAAAGTCTCAAACAATAGAGAACAAAAGAATTTGAGTACACGTAAATAGTCGCAAACAAACAAAATGGTCAATACATACCAACTATATAAATTAATATTTATAAACTTTTGTAAAATATAAGAGAACAATTTTGGTGTCAAAAATTAAAAGTTCTAAAACTTTACTATTCACTAATATGATTTCTTTTAAGTATATAACTATTAATATATCAAATACCAACCCTTTACCTGCAATAATTAGCAAGTTACACATAACTTATTAATACAGAGGCATTGCTTCATCATGTGTAGCGTGAAAATCTCTTTGCGTCATCATACATCAAAAGAAAGAGAGCGAGTAAGAAAGAGAACGTGATAGATGTAGAAGCTGTTTATTTCATCTTCTTCTGCCCCTTGAAGAGCTTACTATGACGATGGCAGAAGCTGTATCCTCTAAATTTTCGATTGTTGGTACAATCTTAATCAAAATTTACAAAACTTATCTATACATATGATTTCGGAGTAAAGTTTCAATCGCGAGGGTTTGTGATTTGTTAGGTTATAATTTCATTAATAGAAGTGTTTTTCATGATCGATAATTTATACGAAGGTACTTGCACTTTTTGTTTGTGAAATTAGCATTTGTTTAGACGTTTTCCTTTTGATTATTGTGTACCCAAGTTGGGCTATCAATGTCTTCATTCCGGTGTTTCTTTGATTGCGGATGTCCAAGCATTTAAAAGTTTTAAAAGTTGATTACTTAGTTAGTTAGTTAATAAGTAAAATAATAATACTTTGTTTGTTTGATATGCATTTTCATGAATATAAGAATACTAGGTTAGTTCCCGTGTATTACACGGAATGAATAAATAAAATATTAAATAATTAGTAATCAAAATTTATACATTAGAAAATCATGTTTGAAGATAAAATATGATTATAATTACGTATAAATAGATACTTTAAGTAAATAAATAATAATATATTTTTCTTAAACTTTGTTTTATAATTTTTTTAAAATATTTTATTTTAAGAAAAATGATTTTTTAAAGAAAAAGTTCATTGTGTTATGTATTTTATAAAATTTTTATTTTTAAAAAGTGTGTTTTAATTCAAAATTAAATAGGTTTTTTATTTATTAATTTATATAGTTTTTAATTTAAAAATAGTATGAGTAAAATTATTAGTATTCAATACTATTATTAACAATATAGAGAAATGAGAAAATTAATATGACAAGACTTACAATTATTTCATGTTTATTTTAGTTTTTTTATAGATAGATATATAGGCTAAAATCCCTTTAATTAAACGGATTATAGTTAGTAATAACACGAAGAGTTAGATTATAATATTTTAATATTAACTATAATTAAAATTATATATACGTAATAGTTCAAGAAAATAAAACAACTATACTATTTTTAACTCTCTTATCTCAATAATTTCATTTTTGGACATTCGTTTTAAGATTTTTTATTAAAAAATATTTTTTATCAAAATCTTGTTTTTTTTGTAATTATTTTGGTCGTTTTAATAAGACTGTTTTAAAAGAGTTCACCTTTATAATTTTTTTGAAACAAAACGACTTAAAATATTTTGCTTAAAAAAGTTTAGTGTTTTAGAAAATTTTATATTATATAATTTTTTGTTTTTTATTATTTAGATTTTAATTAAAAGATGTGATTTTTAACTTCCTTCATAAAATATATTTTAAAAAAAATGTAGTTTGATTTATAAAATCTAGATAAGAGAGAGAAATATAGCAATTAATAAAATTAATTTTAGTAAGAGAGAGAAACTTGTATTACTATTTAAATTACTATAATACCCTTTTGGAGGGAAAATCAAAGTGTGAATGTGTAGAAATTGGACAAGCGGCAAAAAAGTGAGTTAAAAACATGATAAGTGGCAAAAAAAAAAACCTTATTTTATTAGATACTATAGATTGTTTTTAAGAGATTTGTTTGTTATGATTTGATTTTATTTACTATTTATAAAAATTAATAAATAAATAAAAACTTTTAAGGTCCTTTTGAAGAAATTAAAACTTCCATATTCATCAATTACGGGTGTAGATAGGTCTGTTTGGTTTGGTTTTTAGTCTAAAACCAAAACTAAAAACCAAAGTTTTAGTTTTTGGTTTTTAACACTATTTAGTTTTAGTTCCGATTTCGTTTTTCACTTTGATTTTGGCTTTGGGTCTTGTTTATAAAATCGATACTTTGTTTATCTTTAAAATAATCTATATGTTTTTATAAATTACTTGACAACTAAATAAATTACAATATAAAAACTATAATTTTAATACGTTATTAATATAATATCATATATAGGCACTTTAGTCGGTCTTTTTGGTTTTGCTTCTGTGTTGTTACAGGTTATATTGGGTGTGGTCGTAATACAGTCCGGTTTATTATTATATGAGTAAATTACCATTTGCATCCTTGAGGTTTGGTGATTTTGACCATTTGCATCCCTACAGTTTAAAAATCCCCATATACCCCCTAACGTTTCATTTTGTTCCCATTTGAATCCAAAATACTAACACCGTTAAATTATTCAGTTAACTCCCTTGTTAAAAGACTAAACTGCCCTTCAAATTAAAACCCTAGTCCCCTCTTCATCTTCTCCATCTTCTCCACCCACCTGAATCTCAACAACCTCTACAACCACCTGCAACGCCACCACATCGCCACCACAGAAGGAAGCATCCCCATTTCACTCATACCAAGTAGTTGGAAAGCATCACTACTCATTTCAGCATCAAACAACCCTAAATTAGACATAGCAGAAGCAGCTTGAATCCACCATTTAAGCCAAGATCCCCCAATCAACATCCCAACTTCAGCAAAATACCCATCACTCCACTACAACCACCTGAATCTCAACTTCACCTGAATCTCAGCATCACTCCACTACAACCACCTGCAAAATCCCAACTTCACCTGAATCTCAACAACCTCTACAACCACCTGCGACCCTAAATTAGACATAGCAGAAGCAGCTTGATCGACCTCCTCAGCCTTCCTCCGTCGTCGAACTCCGTTCACGAACAGATCATCACGAACAGATCATCACGAACAGATCATCATGAACAGCCTTCCTCCTCAGCCTTCCTCGATGATCGACCTTCGGTAACCGCTTCAACACTCTCGAATCTCTCCGGTAATTTCACGAACAGATCATCACTAGTGTCTCCTCCTCCTCCTCCACCTTCGCCACCGATCTACAACATCATCGGAAACTACACGTTTCAGTTTCCGGTGGCGATAGAGTCTCCGCTCTCATCACATCACACGCAAAATCAAACCATATCGTCACCGGAAACTTCGCCTCCGGTGAACGAAAGTATTGAGCAGTTGCATCTGAGCCCTAATCAGTCGGCGAATCATTTCGCCTCTGTTGAGTTCAGAGGGGAAGAGCGTATGCCTAGGGAAAAGTTGTTGGAGGTGAGTTCTGATGGTGCGTATGACCATTCATCGGCTACTGGATCGACCGGTGGGGATGATGATCGAACCATGGATTGCTCAGGAGGTTATGGTGTTGGTGATGAGCTCACCGCACGTATTCAACCTAGAAGAGTGAAGAGAGAGAGACATAGAGAGAAGATGAAAAGGGTGGGTGTTGATACATGAAGGGTAGTTTAGTCTTTTAACAAGAGAGTTAACAGAATAAGTTAACGGTGTTAGTGTTTTGGATTCAAATGGGAACAAAAATGAAACGTTAGGGGGTATATGAGGATTTTTAAACTGTAGGGATGCAAATGGTCAAAATCACCAAACCTTAAGGATGCAAATGGTAATTTATCTTATTATATTTTTATTTTTGTTTCCATCTAAACCAAAACCGAAACAAAAAAGGTTTTTGAAAAGACTTCAACCCAAACCACTAGTCTTTTCGGTTTAGTTACGTCACTTATTTTGGCCAGAATTTGGTTATTTTAGTTCTATGCACACCCATTCTATCATTGTTTAATTTTAATATAGATTATATAATAGTAAATGCACTTAAAGTTGAAACGGCTAGATTATACTTTACGAAGATATAATGTAAGTTTAAAAACTTTGTGCATTAATGGAATGCATAATAAGTTCAAAAGATTTAACTTGGAGACGACAAATCCAAGCATTGGACCATCTTATACATAACGAATCTATGATAAGCTAAAAATAATAATCGATAACAAAGTCGAATAATCAGATAGATGATCACGATTATAGTAGTAAACAACACAAACTCGATAATACAATGACTATATAATATCCTGCTACATCTAACATGTCATTAAATAACATACCTCTAAAACTCAATGAAATAACAAACCCAAAACTAATTTATAAAATACAAGTATGGAACTCTTCTGCATTTGTTTCCTGGCTAAATTGAACTTGTTAGGATGCACCTATACTCATGAAAGCCTGTGAAACTACCATATCAAGTCAGATGATGAAATTATCGTTTAGTGACTGATATTTATCGGTGTGAGGAAAGGGGTTAATAATACCCCCTTCCTCTTCCCCGACCACGCCTGCCCCACCCCCTACCTTGGCTGCCACCTCTGCCGCCATGTGAGATACCCTCGAATGCCCTGTGCACGAGCTGATTGCTGCCTCCACCACGCCCTCGTTTGTTTGCATAGTTGCCTGAACCGTTTGTGGTGCTAGCTGCCCGTTTCACTCTGCTTATTGAAAAAGAATAAGATTGCGAGAATAAGGAAAAAAACCATTTGTGATGAACCGATGATAGAGACGAATAGGTAATTTTAGAAATAAGAACTTCCCACTAAGGAAGTCATACCCGGATGCATTTTGTGATGGGGCTACAGTTTTGACAGCTTCTTTCCAGGATAGATTAATTCTTTTATCTCCGATAAATGAAGGTGATTTGGAATGCAGTGGCTAGATTAATAAAAAATAATGTAAAAGGTTAAAATACAATACATAATATGCAGAAAGTATATAATACTAGCAAATACAGGCTACAATTCAACTTCTACCTGTGTCATTGCCAAAATGTTATTGCACGTTCTCAAACCTGTTGTGGCATTCTGCTTTTGAGTTTTCTGCAATTAAAATAATAATAATAAAGCCCAATGTTCAGAAGACTTTGAATGAAGCAAAGATAGGTATATTAACGACTGGGTAGGAATTTACAATGTTAGCCTTTTCCTCATCGGATATTGCAGTTGCCATCATCTTATTCTGCTGAGCCATTCCCTGAGTTAATTTCTTCATGGTAGCTTTAGCTAGTTCTTCAACACATTTCAACCTGCGTAATTATTATCACAAAGAAATTAACCAATAGTTGGTATTTTGACCCAACACTATCATGTCTCGTGAAATATCTGAAAGATATTACCGTTCTGTGAAATCTTTGTAAAATTCTGAAAAATCCTCACCAAGCCTATCTGATGGTTGGCCCGTCACTATCTTATAACCACATAAACTATTTGTGGCATTTGGAGCCTGTTTCATTAGATTGTCAATCAGAAAAAAAATGGATTAGTCGACATATTACACATGCTAAAACTACAATCTTATAAATCTTTCACATACCTTGTGAGCTAAATGGTGAAATGTGTACAGTAAGCATTCAACATATGTGAAGTTCATCTCTTCTCCAGTTTTCCTTATGGGCATGTACTTCTGATTGGTAAAGAAACAAATATAAATATATTGAAACAAACAAAAGTCCACAAAAGGCAGAATAAGTGATCCTAAGAAACAAATCCAAACCATAGTTACCGAAAACGGTGGAGGACCCGCGATCCTCGTATTGGTACGGTTTGTACCGGAACGAAATACGTGCCGTACCGAAACGCTCCGGTACGGCGGTCCGGTACGGAGTTCCGATCGGCCCCAATTCCATTGAAATCGCGATTGCAGATGTTGAAATCGGTGTTCCAACTTCAAATTAACAAGGTTCCGATCGAATTGAATACATGTATTGGTTCGCAAACCTAATTAATGGTACGCGTAACACAATCGGTGTGCAAATGAGCGGGAAAACGCGTCCTGCAGTCTTCCGATCCTACATAATCGATTTCCAAAACGGGAATTTATTACAGTTGCATCAATTACAATTGATTGCAATTGATTGCAATTACAAGGAACAATTATAAATGGCGGACCATCGTTTCTTCAATTTTTTATACCTCTGTTCTTCAATTACAAGATCGATTCCCAAAACCTACTGCTGTTCTTTCTTTACCTCTGTTTCTAAATGGCTTTTGGCAAGAAACTATCATCTCAAGGAGATGATAGTGATACCCATGTAAGTGAAACACAAGGTTTCATTCTAAATGGCTTTTGGGAAGATCTTAGTGATGAAGGTGTTGAAATTGGTAAAGAAAAGAGACAAAGGCTAGATTAGGATTTTTAGTTTATGTTTTTTTTTTGTATTTTGAATTTCATGTTTGGTATTTGGTTATATGGTTATTAATGAATTTGGTTATTTATGTTTATATTTTGGCACACCGTACCGAACACCATGGTACACCGTACCGATTCGTACCGAAATGAACCTACCCCCACCGTACCGAATACGAAACATCTAGCGAATTACGTACCCGTACCGAAGCGTACCGCGATTTAGGTAACTATGATCCAAACAAGTACTAAAAAGAACCAAAGAAGAATCAGAATTCAGATCTGAAAATGAAAAGAAAAGAAAAGAATAAAATAAGATGTAGAGCAGCAAGCAGTGGCAGCGGCAGTGGTGGTGGTGATAACTGATAGGCCTTCTTGATTTTGAAGAAGATTGGTTTGAAATTTGAACCCATCTGGAAGGCAAAATTAATAGGATCGGTGGGTTTCTTTTCGACTTTATTATTAGTAAAGTTTCTAAAATGCCAACATGTATGGCAATTTATTTAACACCTTACCATTTTGGTGACCCAGCAACCTCTTGGATGGTTTAACACAATAACCTTATGGAAGTTTTTAAAATTTTGGTTCCTTCTAAAGAGTGAATAATTTGATATCGTAAATGGTACTTTAAATGTCTTCTGTGAATATGCCCTCAATACGAAAATACAAATGTGAACATTTGATAAGAAAAATTATATACCTTCAACAGCTGAACAATAGAGGGAAGGATATTGCGTGAGTCCTGTGGTGTTGAGTAAGGAGAACACTCTGCAAGGTTTTTGAGCAGGTCTACTTTCCGTTCTTCAGGAAGCTGCATATGAATTGGAGGTTAAGGGGTTAACCAGAAATTATAAGCTGGTAGATGTTAATTTTAATTCCTCTGTACTACAATATTTCAATTTTGTTTTACTGATTGTTATTAGTTCATTAATCAGCATACTGATATGCTATGTAGTAAAAAACTCTCTAGATGCAAGCCTAGGTGCTACAGAGAGAATGGGCATGAGGCAATGTCTCACGCCTCAGCATATACAAGATGCTGTCCTTCCTCCAGGCACAATGGAAACGCGCATTTCAGACAAGGTAATGCTGGTTTTGTCTAGAGCAAACCAGACAAGGCGAGACAACGTTTTATTACTAGTGTGGGAGCCTTTTTGTCTCAAGCATGTGCTTTTTTGCGCCTTGTCCCTGACAGGCAAGCCCTATGCGCCTAGCCACATTGACTACCTAGTTAGCTGATATGTAACACCCTAAGCTAATATCATGACTTCACGTTCCCCACATATTTTACAAAGCTACAACATTGTCATAGTTCCAATTTTCGATAAACAAGTGGGGAGGTAAAATACATATTTTAAGTTAGTGTGTGCTTCACTACATAGCTAAGTCATAGTAGACATGAACTTAGAGGGTAAGGATGACATCTGAAATTTGCTATCCCGTGCATTCCATAATAAGTAAGACATAAACTTAAAGTGATTGTTGTTGCACTTAAATTAGTTTCATCTAATCAATGAAACCAGAAACTTGAAGGAAAATATATAAATGATAATCACCTTATCAAAAACAGGAATGATGTTCTTGTTTAAATAGTTGATAAACTTGCTACTTGAAGCACCCCTCTGCATGCAAATTAAAGCTACAGTTTATAAAAAAGTAGTTTCACTGGAATGACGGGAAAACAAGCATAGAAATATTATAACCACATACTAGGAAGAATGGAAGAGCCATGTAGAGGCATGATATCAATCTATCGATATGGTCCCCGTCTGAAACCTACAAGTTGAAGGCCAAATAATCAGCAAACTATATTATCAACATTATTAGTTACAAGAAAGACTAGAATTATGCATGCAAAGAAGAGAAAATATACCATTAGTAGAAAGGAAACATCATATACTCACATCAAATTGTGCATCTAGATCTGCTTGGCTTTCAATAATTTCAATAAGCTCCTGAACCCGCTCAGTGGGAGCTTTATCTCCAAATATGTTCAAGCTTTTTAAGAAATCCATAAACATTTTGAACTCCGCTCCAGTAACATCTTGCAGGCTCTGCAAGATAATGCAATTAAAGTATGCGTACGTAGTTATATAATTATGTCAAATGCATTAATAATTATGTCAAATGCATTAATATGATTTTCTGAAAAACCCATAGCAAGGAGGGATTTATCATTAGGAACATACTTTTTTTATCAAATCAGTGATGTGCCTTTCCATCTGTTCTTGAGGCTTCAAAAGCTCAGACTTTATAGGAAATACCTGAAAAACAGACATCATCTTATTTTTTATACAAACAATCAAAATTGTATTTATAAAGTGAAAGTTGCTTTTCTCACCTTGTCCCTGATAAAGATCAGGGTCCTCTCACGATTATCATCAGCAATTGGCTCATCAACACTTTCAATGTGCTTGAATAAAGCTGTCAAGGATGCTGCATGCATAGTTGTCAATAGCGAATAGCGGTAAATAGCGACAAGCCACCTATATGTTGCGTAGCGAATAGCGGTAAATAGTGACCGCTATTTCGTGTTTAACGATTAAGTCTTGGTTTTAAAAAGCAAGGAGCGCACCGAGGCGACAGGGTCTAAAACCGAAGCGCAAAGCGCGAGCGCAAAAGCGGAGGGCTTTTCGTACGCGAAGCGCTAAGTGTTTATATAATTTTTTTAATATAATCCTATAGGTTTTTGGCATCCCCACCCAAAATATAGCTATAAATAATGTTTATATATGCTTTAATGTATAAATTACATGAATGTATAACTTCTTTAGCAACATTTATAGCACTTTGAAGAAAAACACCCCCTGTATAAGAAGCGTGTGCCTCGGAGGGATTTTTCGCCAAAAAATCGCGCTTTTCTTACGGTTCTTGTACAACATGCGCCTTGTGTTACAAAAAGCCCCAACCCTCGCCTCAAGAGTCGCCTTGCGCCTAGGCGTGCCTCAGGCGCGCTTTTTAAAACCAAGGATTAAGTAGGTTAATATGTAAGAATGTTTTACATTCAATAAATAAGCATGTTTAGCAATAAAGTAGTAGAAAATCTAAGCAAACACCCCTAAAATAACTAAAACACTCTATTACTAATCATCTAAATCTCATATTTACCAAAAAAAATTAAAAATTAAAAAAAATAAAAAAATCAAAAATTCCGCTATGCAGTCGCTATCTGCAAATAGCGAGGGAAGATCGCAAAGCCACATAGCGCGCTATAGCGGTCGCTATAGCCGCTATTGACAACAGGGGCTGCACGTGTATTTTAACTTATTAATTTACGGTTACAATAATCGATGACAAGAAAACTATGATGCTCTTATAACACAACTAATTAACTACCATTCATGTACCTTTAACATCCTGTCTCAACAATGACAGAAGAGCTTTATGCACCGCATCACGTTCCACGTTTTCTTCTGGAGATATTAAAGTACGTAATGTCATGCATAAATAGGGGAGGGTTAACATAAAAGCATTCTTATCTTGAAAAGGACGAGAAGGATTTTTTTGCATCAAGCTAAAAAACTTGTTACATGTCTTATGCAATTAGTAGGTATTAGACAAGTTGTAATCATTGGCGGTTGGTTTTGTAATCAAGCTAGCTCATCTATACTTAATAAATCTTACAAAATGAGAACATTAGCTATGTTCCTGCTGATGTGCTGATGGTAGTTCATTCTAATCCTAATGTTCCTACTGATATAAGCCTAATGTTCCAGTTGATGTGATTTTGGATGGGACATGCATAGTTGCTGCTCAAATTAAGTTTTGATTTGTGTTTCCCTGTTTTTAATTTGTTAGTTCATTAGCTTGTCTTAGTTGTTCTTTCATTGTGTAGTTCAAATGCAGTTCTTGAGGTCATTAACTTTTGCTAGAGGGAATATGAGACAAGTTGTGGTAGTTAGGGGTGGTTTTATAATGTTTAACCAACTCGACTATCAAAATGGGTAAGTAGGTAAAATTTGTTACCACAGGTTAGCTCATTGGGATCTTATGAAATGAGAACATTAGCAATATTTGATTGGGATTAATCCTTCTTCTCTTCAAATTCTCTACTTTTAAATCAACCATAAGACTCGTTTTCATATTTTTTAAAAATTTTCTTAAAAACGCAAGGTCACGCAGGATATGAAAATGGTGGAGATGGAAAATTAAACACTTTCAAATTATATTATAGCTTTTATGCCTTAAATACTCATGTTGCAAGAAAATATGGAACTGTGCCTTCCAATGAAAAATCATTAGTTTGAATTATTTCTTTTTTTGGAAAATCAAGGCCACCCAAGAATTATAATTAAAACTATGGGAATTTAGTAACAATAAATAAAAAAGGATCATTTTTGTGTACCCTTCCTCGACTTCTCATAAATTTAAGTCTCTGGTTTGTTCCTAACTCTATCTATAAAAAAATATGTGTATGTGTCTGTAATACAACTGCTTATGAAAAGCAAAATGTAAAACACTCTTTGTTACCTGCTATGAGAAGCTGAGCAAGAATGTCAACAATCTTCGGAATATGTTCAGGTGTATCCTTGCAGAACAGAGGAAGCCCACGAATTGCTTGCACCCGTATCTTCACAAAACACATATCCAAAAATGAGCAAACAACAAAGATTTCAGCTCAAATAGTTTCAAGTTTACAACTTTTAAATCACAGCAGTTCCGGTATGAATTTAACATATAAATATCAAACAGCTTCAAAAAACAGAATGCTACAACAAATCCTCTTTCCACTTTTCTTGTCTCTAATGCAATCATACTACAGTACTAGTATAAGATTCAAAACTAACAATTCTTGCTGCAATTTAGGGTTAGCATCAACTATCAAGCAACATAAATCCTTTTTCTAACCCCAATTGAGCACAGAGATGCAATCCAATAGCATTCGCTTGATTAAACCAATTCAGTTTATGTAATCAACCTATAACAAAACTACTAACCCCAAGTTCTTCAGCTTCACACAAATCAAGATGAGCATCAACCGCCGTCCCCGATAAGCCAGGGAAGAACTTGAAAAACCTCGGAATCAGCTGTGCAGCTAACTGTCGAGCCTTTATGTTGGTGCTAGTAGCCGATGCAATAATATTCTTGTAATCATCTTCGTTCTGAAACATTAACAAGCTAATTTCACAAATTCATGATGAAAACCGAAGTAAACCCTAGAAAAGTTGAACAAGTTGTAACCTGAGATTTGTCTTTAGCTTCGTTGAGTCGTTCACCGTATTCGTAAAGCTTCTCGATGTCTTTTGTGTCGTCTGAAGCGTCGGCCATTGGAGATAACTGTAGTCGGTGATGATCGAAGCGTGGGGTGTGTGTTTGAGATAGCGGTTTGGTGTTAGAATAGGTTTCATAGAGAGAGTAAATATGAAGGGTTGTGTGTGATATTAATGGAAGATAAAGAGGCAAATGTGTAACATGAGTCCCATTTTAGCACTTCACAATGCACCTAGATAAGGTTTGATAAGTTCACACGATGTGTCGATGTGGGAGTCGGGTCGACGAATGGGATGCTAATTGATAACACCATGTCCTTGAGATCGGGGCTTCAAATCGGCATCGAAGTTGGTGTATTTTCATTGAATTTCTCAAGACATCGCTACTCTTTTTATTTTGTTAGTCAATTAAGATTTAGGAGTTGTTTGGAAAATCGGTAAACTGTTCCCTCTAAAATTAAGAGTTTGTCGGAAAAAGAGGTAGTGATGATGTGATGTGATGCTCATGTGACATGCGGGAAAAATAAAGAAATTGGTAACTACTCCTTGTGCTATAAGTTCTAGTTATGGTTTTGAAAATCAAATTAGACAGGTTAAATCAGGAATCGTTTTTTCATCCGTCTGCTAAGCATTTATTGAACCACTTAGGTTTGTATCGAGTGGTAATATGTAGGAGTTACCAAAAGTCAGGAGACCTGAAACCGACTGATTCTCGTATCGAGAAATTACCAATTCTCATACCGATAGCATATAATGTAAAAGGTCATATTTTATGGTTTTGGTTTTTTAAATTGCATGCATGTGAGTCATTATTTGAGAATTAAAAGAGGTCCAAAACTATTATACGTTTTTATTGCAATTTCTAAATCCTAATACAAAACCTATTACTTTTGTCCAAACTACACTTTGTCATCTTTCACCATTTGAAATAATGATTTTAGAAGTTTTTGGAACGATAAAACGGGAGAGTATATTTAAATAAACTCTAGCCAGAAGCTAGCATAAAATTGAGAAGTACATCAAAAACATTTATACGAAGTTATTAAACCAATGACCCTACTTTAAATGGACCCATGTGCTCAATCCATAAAAAGGAGATGGTTTTTATTTCAGCATTAGGATTCAAGAGTTTAAGTTTTTTGTTCACAAATACTCTTTTGTTCTGCTCCTTCCATAACGCCCATAACATAACATACCACCGCCCGCACCTTCTTCCTATGCTCCATCGTGAAAGGCCACCCATCAATCATTTTTGAAGTAATCAATGATATTAGAGGCGCAAAGACAGGTAGTTTGCCCCACTTCTTGATCTTGGACCGTCTTTAACAGCCATGGGACTACGAAGTATAACATGATCACTAGACTCACCACACAAGTGCACCATGTTGGTGGTTAGCTCAATTGGTTTACTCATGTGGTTGAATTTTCTTATCTATGCATAATCATGTTTGAATAATCTCCATTTAATGGAAACTCCTCTTGTCACACCCCGACCGACGGCGGAATCATCGGAGCGAACGAGGGAATGATTGATTGTTCATAACACATGGTTGTCTATTAGTGAAGATAATATTAAAATCAAATTACAAGATAATATGAGTTTACACAATCAAATACAACAATTGAAATCACAAATAGTAATTGTCTTTTATTTTGACTAAGTCCGGGTCTTAAATGAGCATGTAGAAGTCCACTAACTTGCTTAACCTGAAATCATGTGAAAAGTAAAGAGTCAGCTAAAAATTAGCCGGTGAGTAAACATAGTTTTGAGTATACATATAGATTGATTGATTGATTGAGAATAATCCAATTCAAAAGGTAACGTTAAGACTTATAATGCAATAGTGGAGCATATAGATAAACCGACACAATATAAACCCCTTGACTTGACACTTGCATATGATAGACTTGCACACAAATACCATAGATTGACTAATTGCCTCTGGCACAATCACCACTCGTAAGCCATGTGGGGTGGGTTATCCAAACCAGTAGATCTACCATTGATACACAATCACCACTCGACTATTCATATGGGGTGGGTTATCCAAACCAGTAGATCTACCATTAATACCAGGATTGATTGATTAAATTAGGGTTTTATTGTCGTCCAGTTTATCATAGTATGTTCACATAATTGCAAGTAATAACATAACCTGTCTTGAATTGAATTTAGAATGAAATAACAATAGGATATCATGATTGAATATTGTATCACATGATTTCCCCCAAATAAGAAATGATATAAAAAGGGGTATGAATGCTCACTTGATTGATAAGATTAGAATCTGGATGTGATAGATTAGACACCAACAAGTTCCTTATGATTAACCTAAGGAACGGTATCTCGAATTAAAATAATAGTGATTTGAGAATTTGGGAATGTATTAGGATTTCCATTGGGTTTTGAATGGTAGTTTAAATAAACTAATTTTATTTAGTTTGAATGTCTTGAAATAAATAAAATGAATTTATTGAATGTGATTACGTTTAGAATTTAATAAATGTATCATTACGCGTAACTGTTTAGTTTATTGTTAAAGTGTGGAAAAACAAATAATTAATTTTATTAATTAATTATATGATATAATTAATTAAAAAATTTAATTATTTAAGTAACACAAAACGACTTTTTGTAAATAGTCTGTGAATTTATAAAACACGTATAATTGTAATTATCTTGAATAATTAAAAGTAATATAGTGTCCAATAATAATTTAAATTATTAGTAATTTTGTAACATTTGTAATATTATTTATTTGAAACATTAAAAAAATAAATAAAATGTTAAAATAAATTTTAGAAAATAATTAGGTTGTTTTAAAAATTTTTAATGTTTGTAAAAACATTTTTATAATTTTTACAAATTTTTTCATAATTTTTAAAGCTTAAAAAGGCCCTAAAAATGTGTGTAGGTGTCCGGGGTCGAACCCGGGACCTCTTGGATAACATGAGTGCTTGGAACCGGTGAATCAAAGGCCGTGGCCGCGGTAATGACCCGGTTCCAATTGTTTTAAACTCAATCTCGATTAAACCCCAATTCCCAAACGAGCCCTAATTCGATTTGAGCCAAATCGAAGGGTGATTCGATGTTAATGCTCGGTTTAATCATGGGGCTTTGATTCTCCATGTAAAACCGAGTGTGTATGTATGTTCAATTACCAATTTGGTGATAAACTGAAGACGAACAGGTCGAAGAACAATCGCGACAGAGGTGGTGATCGATGGGTGATCAAAACTTGTTGGAAATCAAATTAATTTCGCAGGAAGCTTAGAATGTTGATCGAGATTAAAAGCCCCTTATCAAATCTTGTTAAAATCGATCGAACATTGGGTTTAATGGTATTGCAGGTCGCGACTTTGGAGGTTGATCAATGGAGTGTTTGTTGATTGTTTTGATTGAAATTGAGCTTGAGGATAGATTATATACGATTATGAGTTCGTTATTGCGGGATACTTTGAGTATTAAAATGTGTAGTGGACGATTTTGCTCCACAATTTCAGCCGATCGTGGGGAAGAAAGAAACCGGGGAAAAGAGGGGTGGGGTTGGGTGTGTTTCTCGAATTTACAAAATGGTCCCTGTGGTTTACATAAGTTGACATTTGAAAACCAAAGTTTTGTTTTAGTGTTAAATAATTTATAGTTTGAAAGAATTATTATTATTATTATTATTAATTATAATATTATTATTATTATTATTATTAACATTATTATTAATTAATATTATTATTATTATGATTATTGAAATTTTTTTTGAATTAACATCAACGTATTAAACAAAATTAATTTTTATTTAACGCAAATACGCGATGTTACAGTCTCCCCTGCTTTAGGAAATTTCGTCCTGAAATTTGTTCACGAGGAGGCTGAAACGAAAAGATGAGGATACTAGAATTTCATTTGGTCCTCACGTTCCCAGGTGAATTCTGGGCCACGTTTAGATTTCCAGCGGACTTTGACAATGGGTATCCGACTGCGTTTGAGTTGTTTAACTTCCCGATCCATAATTTCCACAGGTTTCTCAATAAAGTGCATAGATTCATCAATCAGAACTTCGTCGAGCGGAATGTGGAGATTTTCATCGGCAAGACATTTCTTGAGATTTGAAACATGAAACGTCGGATGTATATTGCTGAGCTCTTGGGGTAGTTTAAGCTTGTAGGCCACTTTCCCAATTCGCTCGTGTACTTTGAATGGACCCACGTAACGAGGTGCTAGTTTCCCTTTCTTTTCAAAACGAATCACTCCCTTTCAAGGTGATACCTTAAGAAGTACGAGGTCACCGACATTGTATTCCATGGGTTTACGTCTTTTATCAGCATAATGCTTTTGACGATTTCTAGCAACGACCAAGTTATCACGGATCTTATGAATTTTGTCGGTTGTTTCTTGTATCAATTCCGGACCAGTAATCTATGATTCACCAACTTCAGACCAACAGATGGGAGATCGACACCTTCGACCATACAAGGCCTCAAATGGTGCCATCTGGATGCTGGTATGGTAACTGTTATTGTAAGAGAATTCGATCAACGGAATATAAGAATCCCACGATCCACTGAAATCAATGACACAAGCCCGAAGCATATCCTCGAGGGTATCGTTCTTTCAGTCTGACTGTCGGTTTGCGGGTGATAGGCTATGCTAAGATTCAGTTGAGTTCCGAGCGCTGATTGAAGACTTTTTTAGAAACGAGAGATGAAGCGACCATCGCGATCAGAGATAATATCTTTACTTGACAAAGTATTGTTTAGGAAGACTACCATCACGTAAACAGGTTTTGATGATAACTCACAATGAAAGTCGATAAATAAGGAATAAATGGTTCGATGTAGCTATATCGAGTCAAAACATGAAGGTAAAGGGAAAGAAATCGATTTAAGAATTTAAATGCTCCAAGTTGGAATCAAAATCAACCTAAAACGATCGGGTCTCTTTTCAAGTTCAGAGATCATGCTTTGGCTTGATAGGTCGAAACACTAACATTATTTCACCCTTCAAGTTACTACATGCTTCTCGTCACTTGATTACAACCTTGATAAATTGGAGATCAGAAAATGAGAATAGTCATCAAGGTATGGTTTTCACCCCTAACTTGATGGTGTACTCTTAGGTATGACCACTAACTTACCAATCAAAAAGTTTGATCCCAACTCATTGTTGAGGATCCATAGAAATAAGACGAGGTAACTCACCATTAAGGTAAGGGAAATCACTCCTATCTTAACGATAAAGTTTTACAAAAACCAAAATATAATAGGATGAACTTCTTCATCAAAATCCAGAATTCACTCCTACTTTGACGAGGTCGTTTCATTTGAGAAAATACAATCCATAAAAATGAAATTATAATAAAAGTATGGAATTCATGCCTATCTTGATGATTGGATTTCATAACAACAAGAAAACAATCGAAGATTGACATTTGTCACCAAAGTACGGGTTTCAATCCTATTTTGGTGAGATCATGTCATTTGTGAAATGTAAGTTCCAACGAGAATAATTGAACTCAATCCTCAAGATAAGGAAATCACCCTAATCCAGAGGATGAAATTTCATAAAACACACCATTGGAAACCATTTATTGAAACGAATAAAGAATCATCACCGAAGTAAGGGAATCACCCCTGTTTTGATGAGATAGGATTATTTAGGAGATACGAGTGTTCTTAGCCATAGGTTGACTTGCAAACTCTTGCATCTCCCACGGTGCAAGCGGTACGAAGTTTGACTTAAAGACGAAAGGAAAATAATATCAATTAGAAATTCGGAAAATTTCAAGTTACATCAGTATAACAAAAGAAAAATCATGATTACAAGCTTAATATCAAAGTTCGAGATAGCAGAATTTGTTATGATGGTGTTCAAATCTTGGATGGTGTAAATCGGGAAGACGAAATCAAGGACAAAAATGATTCGACATCACAATGAGATGTTCCGAGTGTAATCGTTTGATTCGTAAATCAAAGCGAGTACGTTGTCTAATCAAAGTGTTATGTCCAACATAACCTTATTGAAGACATGCGTACCTATAAGCAGCTACTCATCCTGAGGGTTCCCAGGTAAGGTAAACAGACCCATCGGCTTATTTGGATTTATACGAATACCTTGCCTAGATAGAACATCCCGAGATACGGGTATCCAACTCTTCCAGCATTACATGAATCCGGTTATGGGACATTGACTTTGACGGGATTTGAAAACCATCAATAACAATCGAGTTTTGGAGTTTGAAATCACTTGAATTAGGCACACAATGCCTTAGAATATGATTTAAGATTTGTGTGTGCATTGATAATAATCAAAGTATAAGTAGAATCACATAAGGCATATAATCACATAATCAAATATAAACATATAAGGCACATAATATCCTATCTAAGCATGTAAAATACATGAGAGGACTCATGTGTAAAGGTACTTAGTTATAGTCTAGGTTATTCCATTTCTAATAACCTAATTCCCTATAACCATGGCTCTATTACCAATCTGTCACACCCCGACCGACGGCGGAATCATCGGAGCGGACGAGGGAATGATTGATTGTTCATAACACATGGTTGTCTATTAGTGAAGATAATATTAAAATCAGATTACAAGATAATATGAGTTTACACAATCAAATACAACAATTGAAATTACAAATAGTAATTGTCTTTTAGTTTGACTAAGTCCGGGTCTTAAATGAGTATGTAGAAGTCCACTAACTTGCTTAACCTGAAATCATGTGAAAAGTAACGAGTCAGCTAAAAATTAGCCGGTGAGTAAACAGAGTTTTGAGTATACATATAGATTGATTGATTGATTGAGAATAATCCAATTCACAAGGTAACGTTAAGACTTATAATGCAATAGTGGAGCATATAGATAAACCGACACAATATAAACCCCTTGACTTGACACTTGCATATGATAGACTTGCACACAAACACCATAGATTGACTAATTGCCTCTGGCACAATCACCACTCATAAGCCATGTGGGGTGGGTTATCCAAACCAGTAGATCTACCATTGATACATAATCACCACTCGACTATTCATATGGGGTGGGTTATCAAAACCAGTAGATCTATTATTGATACCAGGATTGATTGATTGAATTAGGGTTTTACTGTCGTCAATTTTATCATAGTATGTTCACATAATTGCAAGTAATAACATAACCTGTCTTGAATTGAATTTAGAATGAAATAACAATAGAATATTATGATTGAATATTATATCACATGATTTCTCCCAAATAAGAAATGATATAAAAAGGGGTATGAATACTCACTAGATTGATGAGATTAGAATCTGGATGTGATAGATTAGACACCAACGAATTCCTTATGATTAACCTAAGGAACGGTGCCTCGAATTAGAATAATAGTGATTTGAGAATTTAGGAATATATTAGGATTTCCATTGGGTTTTGAATGGTAGTTTAAATAAACTAATTTTATTTAGTTTGAATGTCTTGAAATAAATAAAATGAATTTATTGAATGTGATTACGTTTAGAATTTAATAAATGTATCATTACGCGTAACTGTTTAGTTTATTGTTAAAGTGTGTAAAAACAAATAATTAATTTTATTAATTAATTATATAATATAGTTAATTAAAATATTTAATTATTTAAGTAACACAAAACGACTTTTTGTAAATAATCTGTGAATCTATAAACACGTATAATTATAATTATCTTGAATAATTAAAAGTAATATAGTGTCCAATAATAATTTAAATTATTAGTAATTTTGTAACAATTGTAATATTATTTATTTAAAACATTAAGTAAAATAAATAAAATGTTAAAATAAATTTTAGAAAATAATTAGGTTGTTTTAAAAAATTTTAATGTTTGTAAAAACATTTTTATAATTTTTACAAATTTTTTCATAATTTTTAAAGCTTAAAAAGGCCCTAAAAATATGTGTAGGTGCCCGGGGTCGAACCCGGGACCTCTTGGATAACATGAGTGCTTGGAACCGATGAACCAGACGCCGTGGCCGCGGTAATGACCCGGTTCCAATTGTTTTAAACTCAATCTTGATTAAACCCCAATTCCCAAACGAGCCCTAATTCGATTTGAGCCAAATCGAAGGGTGATTCGATGTTAATGCTCGGTTTAATCATGGGGCTTTGATTCCCCATGTAAAACCGAGTGTGTATGTATCTTCAATTACCAATTTGGTGATGAATTGAAGACGAACAGGTCGAAGAACAATCGCGACAGAGGTGGTGATCGATGGGCGATCAAAACTTGTTGGAAATCAAATTAATTTTGCTGGAAGCTTAGAATGTTGATCGAGATTAAAAGCTCCTTATCAAATCTTGTTAAAATCGATCGAACATTGGGTTTTAATGGTATTGCAGGTCGCGACTTTGGAGGTTGATCAATGGAGTGTTTGTTGATTGTTTTGATTGAAATTGAGCTTGAGGATAGATTATATACGATTATGAGTTCGTTATTACGGGATTACTTTGAGTATTAAAATGTGTAGTGGCCGATTTTGCTCCACAATTTCAGCCGATCGGGGGGAAGAAAGAAACCGGGGAAGAAGGGGGGGGGGGTTGGGTGTGTTTCTCGAATTTACAAAATGGTCCCTGTGGTTTACATAAGTTGACATTTGAAAACCAAAGTTTTGTTTTAGTGTTAATAATTTACAGTTTAACCCCCTGAAGATTTGAGTTGTTATTATTTTATGTAAAAATTATTAGTTATTAATTATATTTTTGTTATTATTATTATTATTATTATTATTATTAACATTATTATTATTAATATTATTATTATTATGATTATTGAAAAAAAATTGAATTAAAATCAACGTATTAAACAAAATTAATTTGTATTTAACGCAAATACGCGATGTTACAATTCTTATCCTGTCTAATTTCACATAAAATTTTGCTAAAAAGTTCTTTTCGAAATGTATTCACTTTTAAGAGCTACACAACTCAATTTAAACACACATCATTTATCTTAAAATTTGAAATATATTATCCAGGGATTTGCATACCCTTTTTTATTTGAAGTTTGATTTGATCACCATCAAATTAAAGAGTGTAGTTTACAATTTAACAGAGCATTTGCATCACATTCCATATATCTATTCTTATAGTTACATTAAAAATAATTATTTTTTCTCTCATTTTAATTAAATAATATTTTTTATACATTTATCATTATCTTTTCTCTCTCATGCACTCACAATCATTTTTTAAAATATTAGAAAATCTAAAAAGGTTGAACAGAGAATACTCAAATTTACATATTAACAGTAATATTTTTCTTTCATCCATTCACAACCATTCAAAATCATTCCAATTAATATAAGGATTTCATTCATAAATATTTATAGAATAAGACGTGAATGCTCTACATACTAACAAACACGTACAACTAAAAGGTACAAATTATTTAGAGCAATAATGTTTAAATTACCCTATATATTTAAAAAGCAACTCGAATGAACACTATGAACAGTGAATGAACAGTAAATTTAAAGGTTTTATGCGTGTTGTACAACCCAGTTATGCATTGATACCCCCACCGCCTCTTTAAATGCTCCTTTTCACTATCTTCTTCAGAGAGAGACATAGAAATCGAGAGGGTAATGGGATTGAGGTGTGGTGTCTGCTACCGCGGTGGGCTTTCGTCTCATTACCGCCGTTTGTTTTCTCAGTTTTGACGAGCCGTTATCAGCGTCGCTGACGTGGATGCGATGAGGTTGTAGCCTCTGGCCACCCTCCACCTCCGTCACCGTTGGGTGCGTGCACGAGTTTCCCGTTCCTCTTTTGTTTTTCGTTCCCTACGTGGCGATGGTAAAACCGACGGCGACGGTAAAACTGATGGCCGCGGTGGTGGTTGATTCGTCACCAATTCACCTCAAACTCTATTGACCTCCGACCGGCCCAACCACCGCCGCGCATACACCGGCCTCTCCCCTAACACCTTCTTCACCGTCGTCACCGGCGTTCACCTCCGACCGGCCCAACCACCGCCTACACCGTCGTCACCTGCACCGCTACCCGGTGTACGAAATCGCCGGTCTGTTGGCCGGCCGTCGGGGTGTCGGTGGTGGTTCGGCTGTCTGGATGTATTGCCGGCGTTGGTAGGTGAGAGGGCGTTTTAGGGGTCGGGTTTTATGTCGCGTACCACCATCACTGGTTCTTGAGACCACTGTTACATGCATCGGCATCACCACCGGCTTTCTGGGAACCCTAGGTAGCGATCCTCTTCTTTGTGATGCTATGGTGGTGGCGATGGTGGTTTGTGATGTTGGCTACTATTTCATGGTTTTTAAGTTTGTAATCTGGTGTTGGGTTGTTGATGGAGTCAATGATGATGGACTGTTCATCTGAGATGTCCTGTCGGGTCTATGATGGTGAGTGGTAACTCGTCTGAGACATGGTGTCAATTCACGGGTTGTTGTTGTGTCATTGGGGATGTGAACCGATTTCATTTCTCGGTGATGATGAATGGTTGTTCGTTTAAGGCGTTATTTGCTTTCATTGAACAGGGGATTCTGGGTTTGGTGGTGGTCGCCGACGGTGGCAAAGGTGACAGTGGCGGTCACCGCTTTATCGATTTCGCTTTTTTCTCGCCGATGGTTGTAACATCTCGTATTTTCGTTAACTTAAAAGTTAACTTTGTTAAAATTTAAAAAGGGCCTTTATGTCAAATTTGAAACTTTGAGGACTTATTAAGCTTGGAAATTAATTTGAAGATTAATAAATTAATTAAATAATAGAAATAATATTATTAATGTTAAAACGTTTGGTTGATATTATAAAACTTAACTTAAAGTGAAAGTAATCTTAAAAATAATTATTATTACTAATAATAATAGTAATGTTAATGATAATAATACTAATAATAATAATCTAAGTTTTATAACTTTAAACTTGTAATTAATAAGTATTTGCATGAAATAATAAAGCCTCAAACCCTAGGGGTTAAACTGTAATTTATTAAATAATAAAATTTAAACTTTGGTTTTAAACTAACAAACATGAAACCACAGGGGACTATTAGTGTAAATTAATTTAAAACTACCCAAACCTCTCCCTCTCTCGTTTTTCCGGCCGCCGGCCGGCATAACTCCGGCGCGGCGCCGGTGAACTTATTCACCCCGATTTAATGTGCGGTTTCGACTTAAATTGGTGCCAACGGACTCGGGAAAACAGCCCGGACTCGAACCCACGACCTATTGAACCATAACGTTCAGATTTGATGGATTTTGTAACCGAAATCAACGTTTCGATCGGTTAAGACCGATCAACACCTTAATTAGGTCAATCAATCAAATTAAACGCACTACAACGCTCGATTAATCATTGTCAAGTTTAATGTCGGGTTTAATTCGTTTTAATCGTCCCTTAACACGCTTAACCATAACCGTAGCATTGGAATCAAAATCAAAGTTAACCGACATCTAATCGTGCAAATAAGAGCTATATAACAGAGGGATAATGTTCCTTTTGATTCCTTTACACTCATTACTCACTCAATTGCTTGAATCAATCGCGAAAAGATCAAAACCCAACCTCTCTTAGTCGCGCAAAGAACCGAAGCAAAACCGAGCTTAAAAACGTCAATTTTGCTGCATTCAAGTAAGTTTAATACATTTTTGTGAACGTTTAAGCATGGGGAGCAAAAGCCCCATGGTTAATTTGGTTAAAAACATCAATCGGGTGTTCAATTTGATCCTCAAACATTCTAGGGTTCTTGGTAAAAGGGGGGATTGCTAATCTGATGTTATAAGGAACTGGAACCAAAGTAATCCGGCTGTATGCCTTGGTTCACCGGTTCCCTGCCCCATGCTAACCTTGAGGTCCCGGGTTCGACCCCGGGCACCCTCAAATATATTTTTTAACGCTTTTTCAGCCTTAAATCAATTTCAAAAAATGTTTATTAAATATAAAAATAGTTTTTATAAACTTTAAATATTTTTTAAGACACCAAATAATTTTCTGGATGTTTTATTAATTTTAAAAACTAAATAATTGTTTTAAAAGCATTTTAACAAATATTATTCTTGGTTAAATTCTATTAAAAATAGGTTTCAACTAATAAATTAGTTTTGTTCAAACGTTATTCCTTTAAAATCATGGTTATCTTAAAATGTTTATTTAAAACTTAAATTTAAACTTATAGTTATTACAAATGTTTTCTTTTAAAATAATTAAATAATTATTTATGTGCATATGGACTTGATATTGTAATTTAAAAATCATTAAAATACTAATGGACACAATATTATCTTTAATCTTTAAAGAATTATTGTCTATAATTATGAAATTATATATTATTCTTAGAAAATTATTAAGATTTAATTACATCATTATTATCTAACTTCATTCTAAAATACCTAATCATATAAACCTATATAATTCCTTTAATGGATTAAAAATGTAAATAATTATTTTATAAACTTATTACTTATTAAAAACCTCATAATTCTATCAAAACCCTAATTCTTATTTGAACATTAATCTTATTATTGACCTAAACTTGTAACATATGTTTAGGTGCCTTGTAATGGATACTTTGGATTATCTTGTAATCTTTATTATCATCTTGAAATGCATATAACCATGTGAGTATTTCTATACCCCTTTTTCTTATTTTCACACTTTGGGGTGAAACGTGTTAACTTATATCATTGCACTTGTAAACTTATTTGAGACTTGTAAACTTATGGCAATTCAACATGTAAAGTTGTGGTTAGTGAACTTTTGTGGTTACCATGTTATGGCGTTATATGTACAATCATTAACTATTGCTAGCCCAGCGAAGTCATAGATCTATGGGATAGACAACCTATTTGGTGCTAAAATCGATGAACTGCCGACTCCTAGGAGCCGTATGCTTGTGCACTAGGGAACCAAATGCACTTAGCTGATCGTATATACTTTTAACGTATAAGACTTGTAAAACTTTGTCGAGGTTTGATTGTTGCATTGTTCATAACATCCCTAATTATTTTATTCACTAACTATGACTTGAATTGCCATCTTTTATATACTTATGTATTGAAAACTATGGAATGCTCTCCAACATTTTTATGTTGACCTTTTATTTTTAACATGTTTCAGGAATACCTCAAGTATGTGTTCTACACTTTGAAGCTTATCACACTTAGGATTGGACTTAGAGAAATAAACGAATGATCTTGTTACTTTCATCTTTGTATTCTTAATGTATCTTTGTTTGAGATTTTACTTGTATTGTTACAATTGAATCCTGATTAATATATTTGGAACCAATAATAGCGTTATGTGGCTGTGAACGATCTTAACTCTCACACCTCGACGTTTCCGCCGTCAAGGTTGAGGTGTGACAGATTGGTATCAGAGCCCATAACTATAGGGATTTAGGTTATTAGAAATGGTGACCTAGACTATAGTTGCATGAACCTCATAGAAAGATCCTTATACTTTTGTGATTACATATTGTTTGAATGCTACATAATGCTATGCCTTTTGTGCAACTTGATGCCTTAGCATAGGATTGCCTTATGTATGCTTAAAACTTAGTTACTTGTCTCCCTAAACTTAACTTTGACTCTTTGACTCTCCTCGACAAATGAACTTCCTAAACTTATTCTCAACGACATGTGGAGTCTACACTTATTATCGTGGGTTCAATTCCTTAGACTCTATGTCTAATCTATGAAAATCTCATCAAGGTTTTGATCCCATAAACCAAAGAAATTGTGTGACATATAGACACCTGTATTCTGGATTTCCTGGCAAAAGGCCTTCGGGCTAAGGCAAGCATATCGTATAAATCTCATTACGAGACCAGTTATGCTTACCTGGGGATTTCTGGGATGAGTGATAAACTATGGTCAATATACACAAGTCTCTAAGGCAAATGGGTCAATTTACCTTGACGTGTCAACGATTCCAAATGGTAATGCGTTACCAAATGGAACCATCCTCTTTGCATCTTGAAAATTCTTGATTCCTTGAACTGGTTTATCACCAAAGTTATATCTCCTCATTCTTATCATACATAATGTTCCTGTTGATATTAAACTCATCCAAAATTTCAACTCTTACGTTTAAACATCGTTACACGTTGGGCGTTTCATGTAACTATTTCTATATCTTGACCAACGTGAACATGGATCTTAATATACCCAAAGATATTGGGAATCTAAACCGAATGGTCTTTAAAACTTTAAATCGTTACTTATGGTTTTCAAATCTTCTTAAGGGTGTGTCCCATAATTAAAGACATTCGATGCTGTAAGGTGAAATTCTTACATCTCGGGATACTTTGTCTAGGCAAAGTGTAAATAGTGATCTGATTTGACCATTGAATCCAGTTACTTGACTTGAAATCCTTGAGATGAGTGACCACTTATAAGTACACGTGTTTTCAATAAGGTTATGGTAGACCTCATAATTTGAGAAGTCCATGTATTTCCTTTCGATTGTGAATCGAATGTTCACATCTCATTGTGGTGTTGAATATTCATGTCCTTGGTTTCGTTTTTCCGATTTAAACCATCCAAGATTAGAACACCACAACAAATTCTGTTATCTCGAACCTTGATCTTAAGCTTGTAAGAATGATTTTCTCTTTTGTTACATTGATGTAACTTGAAATTTTCTGAATTTCTAATTGATATTCTTTTCTTTTCGCTGTTATATCAAACTTCATACCGTTTGCACCATGGGAGATGCAAGAGTTTTTTAAGTCAACCTATAACTAAGAACATTCGTATCTCCTAAATGATTCTAACTCATCAAAACAGGGGTGATTCCTTTACTTTGATGATTCTCTATTCGTTTCGATAAATGGTTTTCCAATCGTGTGTTTTATGAAATTTCATCCTCTGGATTGGAGTGATTACCTTATCTTGAGGATTGACTTCAATTATTTTCTTTGGAATGGCATTTTACAAATGACATGATCTCACCAAAATAGGATTGAAACCCGTACTTTGGTGACAAATGTCAATCTTCGATTGTTTTCTTGTTATTATGAAATTTAATCATCAAGATAGGCATAAATTCCATACCTTGATGATAATATCATTTTTATGAATTGTACTTGTTCAAATGAGACGACCTCATCAAAGTAGGAGTGAATTCTGGATTTTGATGAAGAAGTTCATCTTGTTATTTTGTTTTTATAAAACTTCACCGTTAAGATAGGAGAGATGTCCCTACCTTAATAGTGATTTACCTCGTCTTATTTCTGTGGTTCCTCAACAATGAGTTAGGATCGAGCTTTTTGATTGGTAAGTTAGAGGTCATACATTGGGAATACACCATCAAGTTAGGGGTGAAAACCATACCTTGATGACTATTCTCATTTCTTGATCTTCAACTTACCAAGGTGTAACACCCGGAAAATTTTCTGAGCGAGTCAGATGATAGTGATGGGCTCGGATGAAAACCATTTAATGAATATAGAGTGGTTGCGGGTATTACACCGAGTTAACCCTCCGGGTCACGAGTTTAACGAGTTTGGGGTCCCGGGGACGCCTGACATATAAATAGAGGGATCAGCTGAGCAACTCTCATTTTCACTCAAACGCCATTCTAGAGAGAGAAAGTGTAGAGAGAGAAAGTGCCGGATCGAAGCTCGGGTGGTCAAGAATCGAAGGCTAGTGTTTGTGGACTCCAAAACTACAAGAATCAAGGTAAGAAACGCATCTAAATTACCACATTTGGTGAAAAACCCGAGTTTGGGGTTTTTGGGGTTTCTAGTGGCAAAAATCGCCCAAAACACACGTTTTAGGGTAATAAAACGTGTAAGAAGCTTAGATATAGCTTCCTGGATGATAATGCAAGGGTTTGGGTGGAAAGGATTGGATTTTTGGGCTAAAACGAGCTGATTCGTAAATTTCAGCTCGTTCTGCGAAATTAAGGTCTCGTCCAGCGAAACTGTAAGTTCGTCCAGCGAAACTGTAAGTTCGTCCAGCGAAACTGGAGGAACCTACAGCGAAGTTACAGTTTCGCTTAAGCGAAACTATATATTCGCCTGAGCGAAACTATGATTTCGCTGACGACTATGCCAATGTCCAAGTCGACCTTAGATATTGCGAAACTAGGGAATTCCAACGAAAGTTGGGCGCTTGAAGTAGCGAATCTGTCCAGCGAAACTGGCGGATTGCTGCCCAGCGAAATTAGCAGCGAAACTGCTAATTCGCCCGGCGAAATTACCGGCGAAACTACCTGCGAAATTAGTGGCGAAATTAGGCAGAAATTAACTCTTTGAGTGTTAACTTATCTGCAGGCAGTGTAGTGTTACCCGCGTCTTAAAGGCTTGATTGAGAGGCTGCTTGTCAAGCACAGGTGAGTTTCTAGGACCCCTCATTTACTTGTTTTAAATGGTTTTGGGGCTGGAACACATATAAACTTGTATAATGATGTATGTATGTATGGCCCATTTGGGTATGATGTCTGTGTTATTCGTCTAAGGTACGATTGAGGATGTAGACGATGAATGTACGAGGTAATGTACGATGATGAATGCATGTATTAATGAATGAATGAATGAACGAAAGATGATGAATACATGCATTAACGAACGAACGAATTATGTCTTGCAAGCATTGAATAACGCGATTGGTCCTTCTATGTGATTGACCATGGTCATGGTACCTCTACCGCTTACCTCTAGTACCGTGGCACCATGTTTAGCTGTCCCTCCATAGACTTCGGCCCAGTACCGTGGCATACGTTTGTTGTTCATTTGTTGACCTCGGCCCGTACTGTGGCACTACGTTTAGCTGTCTATGGATTGACTTCGGCCCGGTAGCTAATAACGTTCGGGGTGTAGCATATGGTATTGGTACAATTAACCTTTCAATGCGTGCAAGTAAGTATCCGTATGTATGGTATCCCTACCGCTTACCTCTAGTACCGTGGCATACGTTTTGCTGTTCATTTAATGACTTCGGCCCGGTAGCTAATAACGTTCGGGGTATAGCAGATGGTAGTGGTACAAAAGATATCCAATGTGCAAGTAAAGATGTAACGGGATCCTTGTCATTCGACCACAGTAATCATCGCTACGTGCCATGAAGTGGGTAAAGCCTGACAGGATTCATATGAGAACGAATGATAAGAATGTAATGAATGAATGAAAGAGATAATAAAGATATTATCTATACGTATGTATGATGTATGATCACGTGTAAAGGACGATCGGTTTTTAATATAAACAAAGTATGTTATTATAAAACTAGAACTCACTCAGCAACGCTGACTTTTTATGTGTTTCCAGTTGGCAGGTAGCATTGCTGGGGATGGCACGAGGCGGCTACTCAGCTCTTTTGAGACGGCATTCTCCTTTTGATAATGCTGCAACGTCATGCGTTGTGGGTCCATGACGCACGCAACTCATCACGTTGCATGCCATTATGAGATTTCTTGAGTATTCCCCCGGAAGGGATTATTTAAGAAATCTTCTTTAGATTTTGATAAGTTCGCCACGCATTGGATTGTGTGCGCGTAGCACATGCAACGAAATATGTTGCATGTGTGTGTCAAGAGTATTCCGTCAGAGTTCCGATGTACGGAATTACTTAAGGAATATTCTTTAGTATAAAAATTATTAACTTTAAATGTTTGAACTTAATATCTCCTCTAGAGGTCGCTGTATGATCTTATGAGGAGAGACAAGTAGAGAAAGCTTCGTTTTGTAATTGAGTCTATTATGTAATGACTTTTATGAATGAATGAGAATGTATATATTTTATCATTTCCGCTGCGTAGATTTATGATTTTATACATTATGTACGTTATATGTGCGATGAAGAACCAACAGTAGGGCGCCCGGCGATCGGGGCCTTACACAAGGTTGTAATCAAGTGACGAGAAGCATGTAGTAACTTGAAGGGTAAAACAATGTTAGTATTCCGGCCTATCAAGCTAAAGCATGATCTCTGAACTTGAAAGGAGACCCGATCACTCTAGGTTGATTTTGATTCCGAGCTTAGAGCATGTAAATTCTTAAATCGATTTCTTTTTCTTTATCTTTATGTTTTGATTTGATCTAGCTATATGGAACCATTTATTCCTTACTTATCAACTTTCATTTTAAGATATCATCAACACATGATTGTGTGATGGTAGCCTTTTTAAGCAATCTTTCTGCTAAATAAAGACATTATCAACTTGTGTTCATGTCTTTCTAGTCATGCGAATGTTCTTAGACTCTACTTATGGGTTTGATGATTACGTATGCAATCTATATTTGGAAATTTGTTACTTTGCAAAACATGTTTACAAATACCTTCTTATTGTTTACGTCATTTCTTGAATCGCTTTTGAATTCTTAACCTTGAAAATCATTGAAATTCTATCGTGGTGTTGAACAACAAGACTCGTTATTATCCTCATTGCAATTTGGATATAATGGTCATAAAATTTCGTAATTTGTAGTCATGGGTATGGCATAAAGAAAAACACAACTTGGCATGTGTCCAAGTGTCTTACCTTTACATATGACAAAGCCTAACCTTCGTGTTCCCGTAAATCTTCTGTTTAACTTTTCATTCACTAAATGCCTCTTATTTTAGATGTCATGATGACAATTGGTGCATTATAGACCAATTGCAAATTTCATATTGACTTATGTGGGATAACGAGTCGAGAAAATTACTTGTATCTGCTTCAAATATTCGTATATCGTCGTATGACGTTAAAACATCGATCGTTATTTGAATGATTGATTCATTTTCTGTTTTTAATAATAACCTTAACCATCATCGTGAACTCATTCCAAAATCTTAGCATATCGTATTGTTCTTAGACCGATGGTTGGTCAAAGGAGGAATACATAGTCATAAGATATGCGTTAAGATCGTTACATATAGCGACGTTGGGATTCTTAAATCCCGACGGTTAACCTTCTTATCATTATTGGTCTTTTATTGATTTCTAGACATCATTTTACTACGAAATTATATTCTAGAAGTTGTGGATTATAAGTCTAACATGCCACGGTAACTCGTCATCGTTTTCCAATATTTCATCTCAAAACGTATCACATTTCACTGAAAGGGTTCAAATTGGCATGCATTATGCCAAGAATCTTGTAAGATTCCATAAAGTGAAGCGTTTCATCTGTAATTAAACGTCAACCACGGTTCGTTTGTACACTTATCTTTCATTTTAACTCTTTTGTTCATTTAAGTTCATTCTTAATTTCGGGACGAAATTCTTTTAAGTTGGGGAGACTGTAACATCTCGTATTTTCGTTAACTTAAAAGTTAACTTTGTTAAAATTTTAAAAAGGGCCTTTATATCAAATTTAAAACTTTGAGGACTTATTATGCTTGAAAATTAATTTGAAGATTAATAAATTAATTAAATAATAGAAATAATATTATTAATGTTTAAAACGTTTGGTTGATATTATAAAACTTAACTTAAAGTCAAAGTAATCTTAAAATAATTATTATTATTACTAATAATAATAATAATGTTAATGATAATAATACTAATAATAATAATCTAAGTTTTATAACTTTAAACTTGTAATTAATAAGTATTTGCATGAAATAATAAAGCCTCAAAACCCTAGGGGCTAAACTGTAATTTATTAAAGAATAAAATTTAAACTTTGGTTTTAAACTAACAAACATGAAACCACAGGGACTATTAGTGTAAATTAATTTAAAACTACCCAAACCTCCCCCCCTCTCGCGTTTTTCCGGCCGCCGGCCGGCATAACTCCGGCGCGGCGCCGGTGAACTTATTCACCTCGATTTAATGTGCGGTTTCGACTTAAATTGGTGCCAACGGACTCGGGAAAACAGCCCGGACTCGAACCCACGACCTATTGAACCATAACGTTCAGATTTGATGGATTTTGTAACCGAAATCAACGTTTCGATCGGTTAAGACCGATCAACACCTTAATTAGGTCAATCAATCAAATTAAACGCACTACAACGCTCGATTAATCATTGTCAAGTTTAATGTCGGGTTTAATTCGTTTTAATCGTCCCTTAACACGCTTAACCATAACCGTAGCATTCGAATCAAAATCAAAGTTAACCGACATCTAATCATGCAAATAAGAGCTATATAACAGAGGGATAATGTTCCTTTTGATTCCTTTACACTCATTACTCACTCAATTGCTTGAATCAATCGCGAAAAGATCAAAACCCAACCTCTCTTAGTCGCGCAAAGAACCGAAGCAAAACCGAGCTTAAAAACGTCAATTTTGCTGCATTCAAGTAAGTTTAATACATTTTTGTGAACGTTTAAGCATGGGGAGCAAAAGCCCCATGGTTAATTTGGTTAAAAACATCAATCGGGCGTTCAATTTGATCCTCAAACATTCTAGGGTTCTTGGTGAAAAGGGGGGAATTGCTAATCTGATGTTATAAGGAACTGGAACCAAAGTAATCCGCGGCTGTATGCCTTGGTTCACCGGTTCCCTGCCTCATGCTAACCTTGAGGTCCCGGGTTTGACCCCGGGCACCCTCAAATATATTTTTAAGGCTTTTTCAGCCTTAAATCAATTTCAAAAAATGTTTATTAAATATAAAAATAGTTTTTATAAACTTTAAATATTTTTTAAGACACCAAATGATTTTCTGGATGTTCTATTAATTTTAAAAACTAAATAATTGTTTTAAAAGCATTTTAACAAATATTATTCTTGGTTAAATTCTATTAAAAATAGGTTTCAACTAATAAATTAGTTTTGGTTCAAACGTTATTCCTTTAAAATCATGGTTATATTAAAATGTTTATTTAAAACTTAAATTTAAACTTATATGTTATTACAAATGTTTTTTTTTAAATAATTAAATAATTATTTATGTGCATATGGACTTGATACAATAATTAAAAATCATTAAAATACTAATAGACACAATATTATCTTTAATCTTTAAAGAATTATAGTCTATAATTGTGGAAATTATATATTATTCTTAGAAAATTATTAAGATTTAATTACATCATTATTATCTAACTTCATTCTAAAATACCTAATCATATAAACCTATATAATTCCTTTAATGGATTAAAAATGTAAATAATTATTTTATAAACTTATTACTTATTAAAAACCTCATAATTCTATCAAAACCCTAATTCTTATTTGAACATTAATCTTATTATTGACCTAAACTTGTAACATATGTTTAGGTGCTTTGTAATGGATACTTTGGATTATCTTGTAATCTTTATTATCATCTTGAAATGCATATAACCATGTGAGTATTTCTATACCCCTTTTTCTTATTTTCACACTTTGGGGTGAAACATGTTAACTTATATCATTGCACTTGTAAACTTATTTGAGACTTGTAAACTTATGGCAATTCAACATGTAAAGTTGTGGTTAGTTGAACTTTTGTGGTTACCATGTTATGGCATTATATGTACAATCATTAACTATTGCTAGCCCAGCGAAGTCATAGATCTATGGGATAGACAACCTATTTGGTGCTAAAGTCGATGAACTGCCGACTCCTAGGAGCCGTATGCTTGTGCACTAGGGAACCAAATACACTTAGCTGATCGTATATACTTTTAACGTATAAGACTTGTAAAACTTTTTCGAGATTTGATTGTTGCATTGTTCATAACATCCCTAATCACTTTATTCAGTAACTTATGACTTAAATTGCCATCTTTTATATACTTATGTATTGAAAACTATGGAATGTTCACCAATATTTTTATGTTGACCTTTTATTTTTAACATGTTTCAGGAATACCTCAAGTATGTGTTCTACACTTTGAAGCTTATCACACTTAGGATTGGACTTAGAGAAATAAACGAATGATCTTGTTACTTTCATCTTTGTATTCTTAATGTATCTTTGTTTGAGATTTTACTTGTATTGTTACAATTGAATCCTGATTAATATATTTGGACCCAATAATAGCGTTATGTGGCTGTGAACGATCTTAACTCTCACACCTCGACGTTTCCGCCGTCAAGGTTGGGGTGTGACAATGGTCACTGTTGTGGTGGCGGTGGACTTTGTTGCTGCTCCGCCTTCCCTATGTGGTTGAGGTGGAGCAGGTGGCGGTTGTCGTTTGGTCAACTGGTTGTGGACCGCCTTTGGTCGTGGCTGAGTGTAGCCGGTTGCCTCTTGGCCCGCCTTCCGTTTCAACACCGTCGCTGAGGTGGAGGGCAATCAAGGTTGGTCTCTTTTAGGTCGATGATGATGAATGGTTCATCTAAGACTGCTCCTTTTTGAAACCAAGGTCGGTGCCGGGGATGCATGTTGGCTTGAGACCATTGGTTATGTTTGGGTGTTGACGTGTTGTTTACCGAGGTCGGTATGGGTTTACTGGTACCTCTGTCTCAGTTTATTGTTTACTGTTTCAGTTTATCATATGTTTTGCGTGGAAGTTGTTGGTCGGTTATTACGGGTAAAACAACCCTCATCCTTTGTGATTCCGTGAAAGAGGTTCATATGTGTGTGCTACGCTTCGATGATGACGACGACTGTTCGTCTAAGACCCATGTCCCTATGTTTGATTTTGAGGTTTATGTGAAGGAATTTCATATGTTGGTGCAATGATTCATTGAGCCTTATGGTTTCATTTTATTTGGGCTCTCTGCTCAAATCAGCATATACTATTAACGGTGATCATGCTTACATTATGTGTTCTTCTGAGATCTTTGGTTTGGTTGATTGATTTACGGCTATGATGATATGTATAAACCGATGTCAGGTTCTTTGGCGTGGCAACCATTTTCGGTGTGCAGCCGGCACCGATCGTGTGTTCTGAGCCGTATTGACAATTGCTTTGCTATTGGCTTTAACAGTTTAACAATTGTCTTTTGGCTATAACGGCAAAAACCTATGACTGAGCCACAGTTTCGACGTTTCTATAAGATGCACAACGTGCGTCGGGGTTTACAACTAGTTCAGATTAAAAACCTAATGATCATTAACATAAGACATAAACTTATTAAAATATAAACGAAGTGTGTCAACCAGTGGCGAATCCAGAATTTTTTTTCATGGGGAGCGGAGATTTCTAAGGGTAATTTGGCTATCATAATCTAATATTTTTTTGGTCCGGTTAGGTTCAGATCTGGTCGGATCCGGTTTATTACCCAAAAACATCGTTGAAATGGTCCCTAAAATCGTGTATTTTCATATATATCAAGAACTACATTAAAGCAATTATAATCATAAAAGTGGTTATATATGATGTTTAAGATAATTAAACTCATAAAAGTGATTATGTAAAGAATGTAGAGACGCCAACACCACAGTTATGCGATGTGCCAGTGGTGTGTGACTTTCCGGACGTGTTTCCCGAAGACTTATCGGGATTGCCACCTGACCGAGAGATCGAATTCCAGATCGACCTGATACCGGGTGCCCAACCTGTCGCAAAAGCACCGTATCGCTTGGCTCCGACGGAAATGAAAGAGTTGATGGAGCAGTTGCAGGAGCTGCTGAATAAGGGGTTTATCCGACCGAGTATCTCGCCTTGGGGTGCTCCGGTACTGTTCGTGAAAAAGAAGGATGGTAGTATGAGAATGTGCATTGACTACCGCGAGCTGAATAAGCTGACGGTGAAGAACAGATACCCCTTACCAAGGATCGATGACTTGTTTGATCAACTTCAGGGTGCCAGTTGGTTTTCAAGGATAGATCTTCGATCGGGTTACCATCAACTAAAGGTGAAGGAACAAGATATCCCTAAAACAGCCTTTCGTACGCGCTATGGCCACTACAAGTTTCTGGTCATGTCTTTTGGGTTGACCAATGCGCCGGCTGCTTTTATGGATTTGATGAACCGAGTGTGCCGGCCAATGTTAGATAAATCAGTGATTGTGTTCATCGATGATATCCTGATTTATTCGAAAAGCGAGACAGAGCATGCCGACCACATTCGGGAAGTATTGGAAACATTAAGAAGGGAGAAATTGTATGCCAAGTTCTCCAAGTGCGCCTTTTGGCTACGCGAGGTGCAATTTCTGGGTCACGTAGTGAATGCAGAAGGAATAATGGTGGACCCAGCAAAGGTTGAGGCCGTGATGCAATGGAAGTCACCGAAGACGCCAACCGAGATTCGCAGCTTCTTGGGGCTGGCGGGCTACTATAGGAGATTTATTCAAGACTTCTCCAAGATAGCCTCACCTTTGACAAAATTGACTCGCAAGGACGTAAAGTTCGTGTGGGGCCGGGAACAGGAGAATGCGTTTGAGGAGTTGAAGATGAGACTGACCCAAGCTCCTGTCTTGACATTGCCCGAAGGAAATGAAGACTTAGTGGTCTATTCGGATGCATCCTATTCTGGGCTAGGTTGCGTATTGATGCAACGCGGAAAGGTCATAGCCTATGCGTCTCGACAACTGAAGACCCACGAAGTCAATTATCCCACACACGATCTAGAACTAGCTGCGGTGGTTTTCGCGTTGAAGATTTGGCGACACTATCTATACGGGACAAAGTGCACCATCTTCACGGACCACAAGAGCTTGAAGTACTTCTTCGAGCAAAAAGATCTAAACATGAGGCAGAGGCGGTGGTTGGAGCTGATAAAAGATTATGATTGTGAAATCCATTACCACCCGGGCAAGGCCAACGTGGTGGCTGATGCCCTTAGCCAGAAGGAAAGGCCAGAACCGATTCGGGTGAAGGCTTGCCAGCTGATTATGACCTCAGACGTGATGACGCAGGTTAAGGAGTTCCAAGACGAGGCTTTGAAGGAAGATCGTCTAAACTCCGAAAGGATGAGAGGTCTAGTTACAGAACTGGGTGAGAACACTCTAGGTGTTAAGACCCGATTTGGGCGAGTGTGGATTCCTCGGTACGGGATCTACGTGGAAAGATTATGGATGAGGCTCATAAGACTCGATATTCCATTCACCCCGGTGCTACCAAGATGTACCAAGACATGAAGAAAGACTATTGGTGGCCAGGCATGAAGCGTGATGTGGTGGAATATGTGAGTAAGTGCCTGACTTGTTCACAGGTAAAGGCCGAGCACCAGAAACCGTACGGGAAGATCCAACCATTGGATATACCCGAGTGGAAGTGGGAGCACATCACCATGGACTTTATTACGAAGCTACCACGTACCCCAAAAGGGTATGATGCTATATGGGTGATAGTTGACCGATTGACGAAGAGTGCCCACTTTCTACCGATCCGCGAGACGTATTCATCTGAAAGATTGGCGGATCTATTCATCAAAGAGATTGTAGCTCGTCATGGCGTACCGGTGTCTATTGTGTCTGACCGTGACACCCGGTTTACCTCCAAGTTTTGGAAGAGATTCCACGATGCGATGGGAACGAGGCTACATATTAGCACGGCATATCATCCTCAGACAGACGGTCAGTCTGAGAGGACGATCCAAACACTCGAAGACATGCTTCGGGCATGCGTGATCGATTTTGGAGGAAGTTGGGACGATCACCTGCCGTTAGCAGAATTCTCGTACAATAACAGTTACCATGCCAGTATTGGCATGCCACCCTACGAGATGTTATACGGTAGGAAATGTAGGACGCCCGTATGTTGGGGAGACATTGGACAGAAGGAACTGGGAGGCGTCGAGGTAGTGGAAGCAACGACTGAAAAGTTAGAAAAGATCAAAGCCTTCATGAAGGCGGCGAAAGACCGACAAAAGTCGTATGCTGACAAGAGGCGAAGACCGATAGAATTCAAGGTCGGTGATCGAGTCATGTTAAAGGTTTCGCCTTGGAAGGGAATCATTAGGTTCCGAAAGCGGGGAAAACTGAGCCCGCGGTATATAGGCCCTTTCCGAATTATCGCCCGTGTAGGAGAGGTGGCCTATAGGTTGGAGCTACCAGATGAGCTGAGTGGAATTCACCCGACCTTCCACGTATCTCATCTGAGAAAATGTTTAGCCGATGAAGATATGGTCGTTCCGCTGGAGGATATCGAAGTAGACGAACGGCTCAACTATGTGGAGCAACCAGTGGCGATCATTGATAGAAAAGAGAAACGGCTAAGAAACAAAGTGGTTCCTCTCGTGCGCGTACAGTGGAAGCACAGGAAGGGATCGGAGTCTACGTGGGAGACTGAAGAAGAGATGAGACAGCATTACCCACATTTGTTCGAAGAGTGACAGGTTTCGGGGACGAAACCTAAATAAGGGGGGTGGACTTGTAACACCCGGAAAATTTTCTGAGCGAGTCAGATGATAGTGATGGGCTCGGATGAAAACCATTTAATGAATATAGAGTGGTTGCGGGTATTACACCGAGTTAACCCTCCGGGTCACGAGTTTAACGAGTTTGGGGTCCCGGGGACGCCTGACATATAAATAGAGGGATCAGCTGAGCAACTCTCATTTTCACTCAAACGCCATTCTAGAGAGAGAAAGTGTAGAGAGAGAAAGTGCCGGATCGAAGCTCGGGTGGTCAAGAATCGAAGGCTAGTGTTTGTGGACTCCAAAACTACAAGAATCAAGGTAAGAAACGCATCTAAATTACCACATTTGGTGAAAAACCCGAGTTTGGGGTTTTTGGGGTTTCTAGTGGCAAAAATCGCCCAAAACACACGTTTTAGGGTAATAAAACGTGTAAGAAGCTTAGATATAGCTTCCTGGATGATAATGCAAGGGTTTGGGTGGAAAGGATTGGATTTTTGGGCTAAAACGAGCTGATTCGTAAATTTCAGCTCGTTCTGCGAAATTAAGGTCTCGTCCAGCGAAACTGTAAGTTCGTCCAGCGAAACTGGAGGAACCTACAGCGAAGTTACAGTTTCGCTTAAGCGAAACTATATATTCACCTGAGCGAAACTATGATTTCGCTGACGACTATGCCAATGTCCAAGTCGACCTTAGATATTGCGAAACTAGGGAATTCCAACGAAAGTTGGGCGCTTGAAGTAGCGAATCTGTCCAGCGAAACTGGCGGATTGCTGCCCAGCGAAATTAGCAGCGAAACTGCTAATTCGCCCGGCGAAATTACCGGCGAAACTACCTGCGAAATTAGTGGCGAAATTAGGCAGAAATTAACTCTTTTGAGTGTTAACTTATCTGCAGGCAGTGTAGTGTTACCCGCGTCTTAAAGGCTTGATTGAGAGGCTGCTTGTCAAGCACAGGTGAGTTTCTAGGACCCCTCATTTACTTGTTTTAAATGGTTTTGGGGCTGGAACACATATAAACTTGTATAATGATGTATGTATGTATGCCCATTTGGGTATGATGTCTGTGTTATTCGTCTAAGGTACGATTGAGGATGTAGACGATGAATGTACGAGGTAATGTACGATGATGAATGCATGTATTAATGAATGAATGAATGAACGAAAGATGATGAATACATGCATTAACGAACGAACGAATTATGTCTTGCAAGCATTGAATAACGCGATTGGTCCTTCTATGTGATTGACCATGGTCATGGTACCTCTACCGCTTACCTCTAGTACCGTGGCACCATGTTTAGCTGTCCCTCCATAGACTTCGGCCCAGTACCGTGGCATACGTTTGTTGTTCATTTTTTGACCTCGGCCCGTACTGTGGCACTACGTTTAGCTGTCTATGGATTGACTTCGGCCCGATAGCTAATAACGTTCGGGGTGTAGCATATGGTATTGGTACAATTAACCTTTCAATGCGTGCAAGTAAGTATCCGTATGTATGGTATCCCTACCGCTTACCTCTAGTACCGTGGCATACGTTTTGCTGTTCATTTAATGACTTCGGCCCGGTAGCTAATAACGTTCGGGGTATAGCAGATGGTAGTGGTACAAAAGATATCCAATGTGCAAGTAAAGATGTAACGGGATCCTTGTCATTCGACCACAGTAATCATCGCTACGTGCCATGAAGTGGGTAAAGCCTGACAGGATTCATATGAGAACGAATGATAAGAATGTAATGAATGAATGAAAGAGATAATAAAGATATTATCTATACGTATGTATGATGTATGATCACGTGTAAAGGACGATCGGTTTTTAATATAAACAAAGTATGTTTATTATAAAACTAGAACTCACTCAGCAACGCTGACTTTTTATGTGTTTCCAGTTGGCAGGTAGCATTGCTGGGGATGGCACGAGGCGGCTACTCAGCTCTTTTGAGACGGCATTCTCCTTTTGATAATGCTGCAACGTCATGCGTTGTGGGTCCATGACGCACGCAACTCATCACGTTTCATGCCATTATGAGATTTCTTGAGTATTCCCCCGGAAGGGATTATTTAAGAAATCTTCTTTAGATTTTGATAAGTTCGCCACGCATTGGATTGCGTGCGCGTAGCACATGCAACGAAATATGTTGCATGTGTGTGTCAAGAGTATTCCGTCAGAGTTCCGATGTACGGAATTACTTAAGGAATATTCTTTAGTATAAAAATTATTAACTTTAAATGTTTGAACTTAATATCTCCTCTAGAGGTCGATGTATGATCTTATGAGGAGAGACAAGTAGAGAAAGCTTCGTTTTGTAATTGAGTCTATTATGTAATGACTTTTATGAATGAATGAGAATGTATATATTTTATCATTTCCGCTGCGTAGATTTATGATTTTATACATTATGTACGTTATATGTGCGATGAAGAACCAACAGTAGGGCGCCCGGCGATCGGGGCCTTACACAAGTTGTAATCAAGTGACGAGAAGCATGTAGTAACTTGAAGGGTAAAACAATGTTAGTATTCCGGCCTATCAAGCTAAAGCATGATCTCTGAACTTGAAAGGAGACCCGATCACTCTAGGTTGATTTTGATTCCGAGCTTAGAGCATGTAAATTCTTAAATCGATTTCTTTTTCTTTATCTTTATGTTTTGATTTGATCTAGCTATATGGAACCATTTATTCCTTACTTATCAACTTTCATTTTAAGATATCATCAACACATGATTGTGTGATGGTAGCCTTTTTAAGCAATCTTTCTGCTAAATAAAGACATTATCAACTTGTGTTCATGTCTTTCTAGTCATGCGAATGTTCTTAGACTCTACTTATGGGTTTGATGATTACGTATGCAATCTATATTTGGAAATTTGTTACTTTGCAAAACATGTTTACAAATACCTTTCTTATTGTTTACGTCATTTCTTGAATCGCTTTTGAATTCTTAACCTTGAAAATCATTGAAATTCTATCGTGGTGTTGAACAACAAGACTCGTTATTATCCTCATTGCAATTTGGATATAATGGTCATAAAATTTCGTAATTTGTAGTCATGGGTATGGCATAAAAGAAAAAACACAACTTGGCATGTGTCCAAGTGTCTTACCTTTACATATGACAAAGCCTAACCTTCATGTTCCCGTAAATCTTCTGTTTAACTTTTCATTCACTAAATGCCTCTTATTTTAGATGTCATGATGACAATTGGTGCATTATAGACCAATTGCAAATTTCATATTGACTTATGTGGGATAACGAGTCGAGAAAATTACTTGTATCTGCTTCAAATATTCGTATATCGTCGTATGACGTTAAAACATCGATCGTTATTTTGAATGATTGATTCATTTTCTGTTTTTAATAATAACCTTAACCATCATCGTGAACTCATTCCAAAATCTTAGCATATCGTATTGTTCTTAGACCGATGGTTGGTCAAAGGAGGAATACATAGTCATAAGATATGCGTTAAGATCGTTACATATAGCGACGTTTGGGATTCTTAAATCCCGAGGTTAACCTTCTTATCATTATTGGTTTTATTGATTTCTAGACATCATTTTACTACGAAATTATATTCTAGAAGTTGTGGATTATAAGTCTAACATGCCACGGTAACTCGTCATCGTTTTCCAATATTTCATCTCAAAACGTATCACATTTCACTGAAAGGGTTCAAATTGGCATGCATTATGCCAAGAATCTTGTAAGATTCCATAAAGTGAAGCGTTTCATCTGTAATTAAACGTCAACCATGGTTCGTTTGTACACTTATCTTTCATTTTAACTCTTTTGTTCATTTAAGTTCATTCTTAATTTCGGGACGAAATTCTTTTAAGTTGGGGAGACTGTAACATCTCGTATTTTCGTTAACTTAAAAGTTAACTTTGTTAAAATTTTAAAAGGGCCTTTATATCAAATTTAAAACTTTGAGGACTTATTATGCTTGAAAATTAATTTGAAGATTAATAAATTAATTAAATAATAGAAATAATATTATTAATGTTTAAAACGTTTGGTTGATATTATAAAACTTAACTTAAAGTCAAAGTAATCTTAAAATAATTATTATTATTACTAATAATAATAATAATGTTAATGATAATAATACTAATAATAATAATCTAAGTTTTATAACTTTAAACTTGTAATTAATAAGTATTTGCATGAAATAATAAAGCCTCAAAACCCTAGGGGCTAAACTGTAATTTATTAAAGAATAAAATTTAAACTTTGGTTTTAAACTAACAAACATGAAACCACAGGGACTATTAGTGTAAATTAATTTAAAACTACCCAAACCTCCCCCCCTCTCGCGTTTTTCCGGCCGCCGGCCGGCATAACTCCGGCGCGGCGCCGGTGAACTTATTCACCTCGATTTAATGTGCGGTTTCGACTTAAATTGGTGCCAACGGACTCGGAAAACAGCCCGGACTCGAACCCACGACCTATTGAACCATAACGTTCAGATTTGATGGATTTTGTAACCGAAATCAACGTTTCGATCGGTTAAGACCGATCAACACCTTAATTAGGTCAATCAATCAAATTAAACGCACTACAACGCTCGATTAATCATTGTCAAGTTTAATGTCGGGTTTAATTCGTTTTAATCGTCCCTTAACACGCTTAACCATAACTGTAGCATTCGAATCAAAATCAAAGTTAACCGACATCTAATCATGCAAATAAGAGCTATATAACAGAGGGATAATGTTCCTTTTGATTCCTTTACACTCATTACTCACTCAATTGCTTGAATCAATCGCGAAAAGATCAAAACCCAACCTCTCTTAGTCGCGCAAAGAACCGAAGCAAAACCGAGCTTAAAAACGTCAATTTTGCTGCATTCAAGTAAGTTTAATACATTTTTGTGAACGTTTAAGCATGGGGAGCAAAAGCCCCATGGTTAATTTGGTTAAAAACATCAATCGGGCGTTCAATTTGATCCTCAAACATTCTAGGGTTCTTGGTGAAAAGGGGGGAATTGCTAATCTGATGTTATAAGGAACTGGAACCAAAGTAATCCGCGGCTGTATGCCTTGGTTCACCGGTTCCCTGCCTCATGCTAACCTTGAGGTCCCGGGTTTGACCCCGGGCACCCTCAAATATATTTTTTAAGGCTTTTTCAGCCTTAAATCAATTTCAAAAATGTTTATTAAATATAAAAATAGTTTTTATAAACTTTAAATATTTTTTTAAGACACCAAATGATTTTCTGGATGTTCTATTAATTTTAAAAACTAAATAATTGTTTTAAAAGCATTTTAACAAATATTATTCTTGGTTAAATTCTATTAAAAATAGGTTTCAACTAATAAATTAGTTTTGGTTCAAACGTTATTCCTTTAAAATCATAGTTATATTAAAATGTTTATTTAAAACTTAAATTTAAACTTATATGTTATTACAAATGTTTTTTTAAATAATTAAATAATTATTTATGTGCATATGGACTTGATACAATAATTAAAAAATCATTAAAATACTAATAGACACAATATTATCTTTAATCTTTAAAGAATTATAGTCTATAATTGTGGAAATTATATATTATTCTTAGAAAATATTAAGATTTAATTACATCATTATTATCTAACTTCATTCTAAAATACCTAATCATATAAACCTATATAATTCCTTTAATGGATTAAAAATGTAAATAATTATTTTATAAACTTATTACTTATTAAAAACCTCATAATTCTATCAAAACCCTAATTCTTATTTGAACATTAATCTTATTATTGACCTAAACTTGTAACATATGTTTAGGTGCTTTGTAATGGATACTTTGGATTATCTTGTAATCTTTATTATCATCTTGAAATGCATATAACCATGTGAGTATTTCTATACCCCTTTTTCTTATTTTCACACTTTGGGGTGAAACATGTTAACTTATATCATTGCACTTGTAAACTTATTTGAGACTTGTAAACTTATGGCAATTCAACATGTAAAGTTGTGGTTAGTTGAACTTTTGTGGTTACCATGTTATGGCATTATATGTACAATCATTAACTATTGCTAGCCCAGCGAAGTCATAGATCTATGGGATAGACAACCTATTTGGTGCTAAAGTCGATGAACTGCCGACTCCTAGGAGCCGTATGCTTGTGCACTAGGGAACCAAATACACTTAGCTGATCGTATATACTTTTAACGTATAAGACTTGTAAAACTTTTTCGAGATTGATTGTTGCATTGTTCATAACATCCCTAATCACTTTATTCAGTAACTTATGACTTAAATTGCCATCTTTTATATACTTATGTATTGAAAACTATGGAATGTTCACCAATATTTTTATGTTGACCTTTTATTTTTAACATGTTTCAGGAATACCTCAAGTATGTGTTCTACACTTTGAAGCTTATCACACTTAGGATTGGACTTAGAGAAATAAACGAATGATCTTGTTACTTTCATCTTTGTATTCTTAATGTATCTTTGTTTGAGATTTTACTTGTATTGTTACAATTGAATCCTGATTAATATATTTGGAACCAATAATAGCGTTATGTGGCTGTGAACGATCTTAACTCTCACACCTCGACGTTTCCGCCGTCAAGGTTGGGGTGTGACAATGGTCACTGTTGTGGTGGCGGTGGACTTTGTTGCTGCTCCGCCTTCCCTATGTGGTTGAGGTGGAGCAGGTGGCGGTTGTCGTTTGGTCAACTGGTTGTGGACCGCCTTTGGTCGTGGCTGAGTGTAGCCGGTTGCCTCTTGGCCCGCCTTCCGTTTCAACACCGTCGCTGAGGTGGAGGGCAATCAAGGTTGGTCTCTTTTAGGTCGATGATGATGAATGGTTCATCTAAGACTGCTCCTTTTGAAACCAAGGTCGGTGCCGGGGATGCATGTTGGCTTGAGACCATTGGTTATGTTTGGGTGTTGACGTGTTGTTTACCGAGGTCGGTATGGGTTTACTGGTACCTCTGTCTCAGTTTATTGTTTACTGTTTCAGTTTATCATATGTTTTGCGTGGAAGTTGTTGGTCGGTTATTACGGGTAAAACAACCCTCATCCTTTGTGATTCCGTGAAAGAGGTTCATATGTGTGTGCTACGCTTCGATGATGACGACGACTGTTCGTCTAAGACCCATGTCCCTATGTTTGATTTTGAGGTTTATGTGAAGGAATTTCATATGTTGGTGCAATGATTCATTGAGCCTTATGGTTTCATTTTATTTGGGCTCTCTGCTCAAATCAGCATATACTATTAACGGTGATCATGCTTACATTATGTGTTCTTCTGAGATCTTTGGTTTGGTTGATTGATTTACGGCTATGATGATATGTATAAACCGATGTCAGGTTCTTTGGCGTGGCAACCATTTTCGGTGTGCAGCCGGCACCGATCGTGTGTTCTGAGCCGTATTGACAATTGCTTTGCTATTGGCTTTAACAGTTTAACAATTGTCTTTTGGCTATAACGGCAAAAACCTATGACTGAGCCACAGTTTCGACGTTTCTATAAGATGCACAACGTGCGTCGGGGTTTACAACTAGTTCAGATTAAAAACCTAATGATCATTAACATAAGACATAAACTTATTAAAATATAAAACGAAGTGTGTCAACCAGTGGCGAATCCAGAATTTTTTTTCATGGGGAGCGGAGATTTCTAAGGGTAATTTGGCTATCATAATCTAATATTTTTTTGGTCCGGTTAGGTTCAGATCTGGTCGGATCCGGTTTATTACCCAAAAACATCGTTGAAATGGTCCCTAAAATCGTGTATTTCATATATATCAAGAACTACATTAAAGCAATTATAATCATAAAAGTGGTTATATATGATGTTTAAGATAATTAAACTCATAAAAGTGATTATATGTAATATATGTGAAACAATTATACTTATCATTAAAATGGTTCCCAAACTCTTTAATGTTGAAAAACACATGTTTAAGAACAATGTAGGCCAATATAAATTTAGCATGCTTAATAATCAAAAACATTTATCTCGATATAATTTTTTCTTTCTACTAATTACTTTATTATTTGAGGGTGTAAGTACTAAAAGTCTACTGGGTTAGAGACCCCTGTTAGCGAGAAATACGATTCGCTGAACTGTAACCCAATTGTAGTTCCACCACCGACAATATGTTTGAGACATTATTGTTTTCTCTTCAGTTTCAAAAGTTCAACGGGGGTGATTACAAAATGTTGGATCTAGATTGTATAGGACTAGATCATTTTTGTATAGGCTTAGTACTTGAATCAAGTCTTGTAATTAACACTTGTAATAGTCAATATATATATATATGTGCATTGAATTTATAGATTAACCCCGTTATATATATGTGTGTGTTGATTTGTGACTTGACAGGAGAGAATATACTTGGATGAATTTCCTGAAATTGACCAAGTGTAGGAAACATCTACGGATGAACATTATTGTTAATCCGTAGATATGTTTCTTACAAGACCAAATGACCAAGTGAATGTTCCTGCGGATGATCAAGATACATGAAGTGAAGACTCCTACGGAAGAAGGATTTCCTACGGAAGAACAACTCTTCTACGGATGACCAAGTCATCTACGGAAGAACAAAAGTTCTGCGGACGACAAGATTGCTGCGGAAGAACATTATACTTGTGCGATTGCAAATACCAAGAAGTCAAACAAGTCAACACAATCAATATCAAATCCCGAGAGATCTGGTGTTTCCTTAGCCGACTCAAATAATCTATAAATACGAGTCCTAGGTTTCACATCTCGGTGAACACAATCAATCAATATTACGGCTGTCGAGTTACATCATTGTGCAACCCTAACCGCCGTCACATCAACTTCAACATTATTCGATACACTGAATTCGATTGTTCATAGTTATTCGTTATTATTCTTTTGTAATCATTACATTACAGTTAATAAAATACGTTTGAATAATTATTGATTTTGCATTTATTGTGTTTCTGTAGTTATGTTCATCATTAATCATTAAACCAATTAAACGTCAATTAGTGATAATTCCGCGATCATTAAATTGATTTATTTTAATACTGATAATTCCTGAATTGAGATCCTTGGATTCACAGGTGGTATCAGAGCATTCTTCATTTCAGATGTGTTCATCCTCTCAACCATGTCATATGGAAAGCCATGGTTGATGAGGGTCATAAACATACTAGAATCAGGCCTCTCTTCCATGATGTCTGCTGTTGTTAGAAGATCATCGGCGTTTCCTCCCTTTTCACCAATGGGAGACTCCATTCTTGTCAGCTCCTCCCACTCTTTCACACTATCATCATCATCTCCGGATGATACCTTCACCGTAGACACATCTACTGAAGGAGTAGGTTCAGGAGATGGGAGTTTCTGTCTTTTTGGGGAGGTTTCATCTTCAGATTTTCTTTGTACTGCTCCCCAGTATTTTCTTTTCCGTGAGTATAGAATTAGTTGCTTTTGAGCTTCAGCTGAAGGTTTTGATTTTTCCACACTTGGGTCCTCTTTTGTTTTTAGAGCTGAGATCTTTCTTTTTAGCTTCTCTATCTCTTCATCTTTTTGTTTGATTTGCTCAGCTTTATCCCTTTGCTCATTCTTCAGAGATGCCTCCAACTCTTGTTCTTTTTGCAATAAAGCATCAATCACTTCATTGTTACTTATAGCATCCTCTCTCAGTCTTTTCAGACTTGCATCTTTCTTAATCAGTTCTTCATCTTTCTCTTTGATTATACCTTCAGCTCTTGAATTCTTTGTTTTCGCTTATTTGATTTGAGTACTAACTTGTTGTACTCAGCAACCAAAAAGCTTTTGCTGACAGGAATGTCATTGTCACTTAAGTCATCCTCATGGTATGCAATGACATCCTCAGCAGATCCTTGTACTTCCCTAGGTCATCAGCAGCTTGATCATCTTTCAATGAAATTATTGGCTCAGTATGTGCTGATGACACTTGTTCTTCTGTGTGTGTGGGTGAGAATGGAACAGTGCTAGCTTGAGATAATATCTCAGTGTCTCCTGAGTGTACAGAATGTACAGACTCAGTCAGCTCAAAAGGTTCAGTGCTAGCCCTTTTCGGTGAAGGATGTTTGGAGATTCTGGTGGTGGTTGTACAGGGGATTGAATGTGTAGTGGAGAGAAAGGTTGTGTGTGATGAGATGATGAATGAGACTGAGATGGTGATTGTTGTTGGTCGGCAGATATTGGCTGAGTGTTTTTGGTGGTAGATGAGGATATCAGCAGAGGTGATTCATTGTGGTGAATTGGGGATATCGGTTGGGTGTTGTTGCTTGCTGAAGATTTGTGATTGATGAGAGGGTGTTTGTATAGGTGAGTGGTGTTGGTATGGTGTGTTTGGAGTGGTGAGTGGTGTTGGTGTGGTGGTGTTTGGAGTGGAGAGTGTGATGCTTATGTAGAATCAGCAGATGACTCTGCTTCATCTGCCCAAACCAACTCTTGTGGCAGGTCTGCTTGGGCATCCACTACATGGGCGAACATTGGCATGTCCTCACCCTGGTACTTCCCACTAAGCTTGTTCAGCACAAATTTGCTCAAGTGTGCTTGAACAAACACTTCTCCAACTCTGTTCAGTCTTGGTAGTTCTGAGTTGATCATAAGTTGTAGGAATCTTGGGAACATGTACATCTTGTCATTCTTCTGAAGTTTGACTTGTTCACTCAGACAGTTGAAGATATATTTGGCGTAGTTGTAAGTTCTCCCCTCGAATATCCCAATGATTCCAGATGATATGTGCCGAGAGAATCTGTCGAGCCCTGACTTCCTGTTCGACATGCATTTCAGGTAGGTGTGGCACAAGAATCGGTACGGTTTGCATAGCCTACCCTTTTTGATCTCCCCTTTCTCGTAGTCTCCATCGTACCCCATTAGATTGAACACTTTCTCAATGTATTCATTCTCAAATACATCGGGGTGCCCTATCTCTCTATCACCCAATTTCAGACATCTTCGGAATGTGCTTTCAGTGATTCTAAGGCGCTCATTCAGAATCTCAGCGGCAATCACTTCATTATCACCTTGTTGTTCGACCCGTGCTGAGTTCCAGAAGTCGATTATGTGTGCCTGATGGATCACAGGCTCGGCCGTCAAGGCGTAGAAGAGCCTGGATCGTCGAAGATATCGTATGATATCTCGACATCCTTCCGCTGCAGGATCATCAGCGTTTAAGAACGCGCACACGTTGTGTTCTTTAGCGAATCTGTTTGCCATCTGAAAACAATGAAAATCGAGTTAGCATACATGAAGTTGAAACGTTTTAATGGCAATAACCGATTAACCAGTTCCGTACTGATGTTTAGAACATGATTTACCTTATCAATACCAGTAATCGATTAGTTGATTATGTTTTCTTGGAACGGATTTTTGAAAGTTTGAAAAAGAGGGAAAGTGTGCGATTTTCTAGGTTAAAACTGAAAAAGTGCTCTGTAAAATTGATTAATGAATTTTAAGAGTCAGAAACTTTATTTATAGTCGAACATATTAATTTATTTTATTAATTATGTTGGGCCCACTCCCATTTATTCCTTTCCGTATCCCAAGTTTATTTAGAATGCATAACTTCTTCCGCAGAACATCTGCGGAACCTTAGCATCTGCGGATGTCTTAACATCTGCTGATGCATTAGTTCAAACAATACATTTGTTTTGCTGCTGAATCAGAGGTCACACAATACTTCTACGGATGAGAGGTATTACTGAGACTTCTGCGGATGCAGAAATTTCACTGTTACTTCTACGGATGAGAAGTATTACTGAAACTTCTGCGGAACTTAAAGTTTTAAAAACTTTAAATGTATGATGTCTGCTGAGTAGACTCAATTGTTGATGTTGGACATTGTTGACTTTATTTGCATGGCAATTAAGTACAAGAAAGCAAGTGCTCATGTATCCTAGTGCTCAAGTTCCAATTCCTTCAGAATAAATTAAATCATCAGCTTTGTATTGTTTATTGTTTTTCATGCATGAACTACTCCCCCTAAATTTGTGATTAATGTTAAACTGTTGCATTCATGATAAATTTAAGTTGTGAACAGGCATGACAGGCATATGACAACCTAAGAGAGAGAAAATCAGTTAATAGGACAAATTAAACATCGTGCTTAAACAATTACATGCATGCATATATATATAAAGGGATCATACTATGATTTGGCTTTTGCTGATGTTAATTAATTGATTCAGTACACACGTGATTGTAAGTATAGAGATCCCCTTAAATTCATACATGAGTAATGTATCAACTAGGCATGCTATTATCATGTTGTAAAGCTTGTTAAGCAGTAACTATCATGAGTTCCACATTCAATTTCCGGTAGAATATGTCTTCCGTAGGTGAGGCAAATCACTACCTGTCACACTTAAGGACTATGTACATTAAGTTATAAGTTCTATCTTGAGACATAGTACAATCTCATGAATGCTTTGATGTTGAAGCTCATTGAATTGATGTACAATTAAGCACAAGTGATTCTTTATAGAGCTGAGATATGTTCTTCATAGTCACCAGGTCTTTACTTACGTAAAACAGAGGTGAACTTAACCCAGGTCTTTGTTTACACAAAACAGAGGGAGAATGAAGATCATACTCTTGGATCATATTCCCAGGTCTTTGTTCACACAAAACAGAGGGAATATGACTTTGCAAAGATAAAAGATTATAAAGTATTTTACATAGTGTGCTTGGGTATGTGATTTGATCACATCAGGAGAGAACATACCTTCTGGATTAGCAAATGGAATCCCCACAGACAGTTACCTGAATCTTTTAGTTTGGCATGCTCTAAGCTTTGTTTCCACTCAAGATGAACCTACTCACATATCAGTAGCATATAAGTCAGTTTTGAGTGTTTGTTGAAAAACCAAATATAGCTTACTATCATTTCCCATATATAATGCATGCACAGATGTTCTATCAGACACTTAATTCATCCCTAACGCTTACTCTACTCAAAGTCAGTCATATGCTTTTGTTGAATTATTCTAAGTTAATCATACCCAAAGATTCTATCAGAAAATTAAATCTAACAGAATCAAACGCTTTAGTGAACAAATCAGCAAGCTGATTGGTGGTGTCGACTTTGACTAACTTGATTAGACCCTTTTCTGAGCAGTCTCTCAGAAAATGGTATCTAATTTCAATGTGTTTAGTTTTACTATGTTGAACTGGATTAGCAGTTATAAACATAGCAGCTGAATTATCAATACGAATTGGTGTGTGAAGGAAAATGTAACCATAATCAAGTAATTGGTTTTGCAACCAAAGTACTTGAGAGCAACCTGCTGAAGCAGCTATGTATTCTGCTTCAGCTGTGGATACAGATACATTTGTTTGCTTCTTGCACTGCCAAGAAACAAGTCGTGGTCCTAGAAACTGACATCCACCAGTTGTGGATTTTCTGTTGTTGTTGCACCCTCCATAGTCACTATCTGAATAGGAGTAGAGGCTGAAATCTCCATCTTTGGGATACCAAAGTCCTAATGCAGGTTTGCCTTTCAGATATTTGAAAATCCTCTTCACAGCATTCATATGGGACTCCTTTGGGTCTGATTGATACCTGGCATAAACACAAACAGCAAACATTATGTCAGGTCTACTGGCAGTTAAGTACATTAAAGAACCGATCATTGATCTATACAATCTTTGATCTATGGATTTTCCAGCAGGGTCAGGCACAATCTTGTCTATTGTTATGCTGGTGTCTTGCATGAAGTGGAATCAGCAAGATTGTACTTCTTCAAAATTTGATGAATGTACTTTTCTTAATTGATGAAAATGCCATCTGGTTTCTGATGAACTTGTAAGCCAAGGAAGAATGTCAATTCTCCCATGGAGCTCATCTGAAATTCAGATTTCATTAAGTCTTCAAAGCTTTGACACAGCTTCTTGTTGGTTGATCCAAAAATTATGTCATCAACATATATTTGAACCACCAAAAGATCTTGATGGTTATGTTTAAGGAACAGTGTCTGATCAATTGTGCCTCTCTTGTAGCCATTCTTCAGCAGGAAAGATGACAGTGTGTCATACCACTTCCTGGGTGCTTGATGAATACCATACAAAGCTTTGTCAAGCTTGTATACTCTATGTGGATAATCAGGATCTTCAAATCCAGGGGTTGAGCCACATAGACTTCTTCATCAATTTTCCCATAAAGGAAGGCACACTTCACATCCATCTGATAGACTGTGAACTTCTTGAATGAGGCATAAGCCAGGAAGACTCGTATGGCTTCAATCCTTGCAACTGGTGCAAAGACTTCATCATAGTCGATCCCCTCTTCCTGAGTATACCCTTGAGCAATGAGCCTAGCTTTGTTTCTCACGATTATACCCCTGTCATCCAGCTTGTTTTGAAGAGCCACCTTGTTCCAATTGGATGTTGACCTTTAGGCAAGTCTACAAGAGTCCACACCTTCTGTTTTCTGAATTGTTGAAGTTCTTCTTGCATAGCCTCGATCCAACTGTTGTCCTTTAGAGCAGCTGTAATGTTGGCAGGAACTATTTGGGACAAAAAGCAGGTGAACAAACAGATGTTTGCCACACCTCCTTTGCTCCTTGTGGTTCTAGCATTCAGGTCTCCAATGATATTGTCTGTGGATGAGACTTGTGTATTCTGCTTGTTGAAACAGCATCAACTGGAACTGAGGATTCTAAGTTTGAGAATCCCATGGAAGCAGATGGAGTCAGCGGAGAAGTTGTGTCAATGAAGTAATCAAAAGGCTCATGGTCATTAGGATTGGCTTGTGTGTCAATTGCTGCTGGGTTGTCTTCTTCCGCAGGAAGTTCGACTGGAGCATTTTGTTCATCCGCAGGAGGAACTGCAACATCTACGAAGGCATTTTGAACTTCCGTAGAAGTTACAACACCATCCACTGATGAACAATGTTGGTCAGCTGGCAAGTGTTGTTGAATCACCACATCCTCTCCATCCCTAGGATCAGTGGTTGAAGCAGTATTTACATCTACGGATGAGGGAACATCTGCGGATGTATTTACATGGGCTGGGGATGAAGAGGATCCTGTTGAATTAATCTTGAAGTTTCAGTATAGTTGTTTCTTTTTGAGTTGATGGTGGTGAGGATGATTCTGTTGAAGATAATTCAGGTTTCTGGATGTCTTCATGCTTATCTGAGTTTGTCTTCAATGTGGCTTGTTTTGGTTGGTATCTTAACTTTGAAGAGGATCCTGTAGTTTTGAAAGTTTCATCTTTCTGCTTTGATTGAGACACAGGAGTTCCTTTTGCAAAGTGGTCAAAGAAACCATCAACAGCTTCAGTCTGTTTATCAGACAAATCCACCTTTTTGTGAGGTGTCTTAGTCTATGTTGGTATTTTCTTCTTCACGGTCTTGTCCGCAACAGATGATCTTTTCTTTGACTTTTGTTGGTCTTTCTGAATCTTTGTCTCTTTGTCACTTACTAAAGATTGAGAATCTGATTCGGATGATGCACCTTGTGACTTCTTTTTGCTCTTTTCTTGTTCTTCTTATTAAAATAACATTCCTGAGTGGAATGGTTATTTTTGTCACATATGGCACAGTGTTTGTTGAAAAAACAATCATCAGTCATGTGATTGTTCATATTGCAAATGGAACAGTAGCTGCTGAAATAGCATTCATCAGTGTTGTGATTCTTCATATCACACCATTTGCAATATTTTTCTGAAGTTTCTTCGGGTTCAGCCTTCTTTTTGTTGTTCTTTTTCTCACTTGCTGAAGCATCAGATGATTTCTTTTTCTGTGCAAGGTTGTTGGCATCCGTTTTGACCTCGTCCGTAGATTTAGTTTCTTCTGTTACTTTTCTGCGTATAGATTTTGCCTTCCGCAGATGATCTACGGACTTGTCAATTTTTGCTTTCCGCACTTGTTCTACGGATTCTTCAGATTTCTTTTTCCACAGATGTTCTACGGATTCTTCTGTTTTCTTTTTCCGCAGATGTTCTACGGATTCTTCTGTTTTCTTTTTCCGCAGATGTTCTACGGATTCCTTAGTATGTGCTTTCCGAGGGTTCTTGTTTGTTTTTTGTTTCTTACCTTTATCTGAAGATGACAAAGGTACTTTAGTACTTGATCCGCAGCTATCAATCTTGTGAAGATTCAGTTCTTGTAGTCCTTCATTCAGTTCAGCAATCCTCTTGCAAATAGTCTTCAGCATGTTTCGTTGCTTTGGAGGGTACTGCAACTTTGATTCTTCAAGAACTCGCGGAAGACCAGTTTCAACTTGAACATTCTTACCAATGTTCAGTTGATCAGTATCATGTTCATCAGAATCATCCAGGTCATCATATTTATCAAATTCTGATTTATTATGTTTAAGTGATTCTGATTCAGTAGATTCAGTTTCACTTATCTCAGTTTCATTATTGTTTATTTGACTATTTTTTATGTCAATTTTGGTGCTTTGCACAAAATGATTTGACAAATTGTTAGTCATTGTTTCAGGTAAAGGTGTGTAGTTATCATTAATAGGTGGTGCAACAGCATTATAACCCAACCCATACCTGTTCTTTGATTCAATATGAGAGTTTAGCAACTTCTCATATTGCTGAGATGATAATTGAAACTTCTGAAGTTTCACTTCAGTGGATGCATGATCAGCCATGGATTTTGTTAAGGAAGTGGTCAGATGCTCAACTTGGGCTTTTAGACTATAGTTTTCAGAAACATATTTTTCTAAATCTTTTGTAAAGAACTGATTTTGATTTGGTATAATTTTTGTTCTCTTAAGTGTGATTCATTCAAAATTATAGTTTCCTTTACTTTATCAGCCAATTGTTGAGCATGGACTCTATATCGTTCAACTTCCTCAACACATGTTGATGAACATAACCTGTCTTTTACCTCTCTGGCCATAGGAGGAACCTTGTTTTCCATATGCGCCATTAATGCTTGATTCTCCTCCATCACTTCCTTCTCATACAAACTCCAGTCACATGTTCCATCCTGAAGTATGATCAGCCCTGACTCCTTAGAGTTGCTTGGTCCTGCTGATGTTTGTGGCTGGTGGGGATGTTAGCTGAGGTTGTCGTTGTAGAGATCTTAGAGAGTTTGTCTGCTGATTCTGATATTGTTGTTGCTGCTGATTTTGTTGTTGCTGCTGCTGATACTGCGGAGATGATTGTTGGTTGCATTATCTAGAGAAGTGACCATAGAGATTGCACTTGAAACATCTGACTTTTGACTTATCAACACCAATCTTCGATGTTTTGCTTGCTGCTGCCAGATTTTTATTTCTCCGTAGATATTGCTTGGCTCTGTAAGCAATCATTGCCATCTGCCATTGTAGATCCATCTCTTCTACTACGTCAGGAGGGAGTTCCTCCAAATCTTGCTGACAGATGTTAGCTGATGTAAGGGAACTTCCAAGATATGCTTGAAAGCTAGAACTAAAAGCTGCAAAGGCTGCTTTTTGTTCTTCAGAATCCAATATCACAGTTATTGGTTCTGAGTTTGCCGTTGCTGATGTCTCTCTTTTCTCTGCAGATTTTCCCTTTTCCTTTTGATTTTTACTTTGAGATGATTTCTTAGTGGGTTTGGATGCATAAAAACTTACTTCCTCTTCATCATCACTCAAAGTACAAGAGTTATCACCTTCATTATTAGAGATAAATGCACTTCCAGCATTTTTGGTTTCCTTGAAGTGATAAGGTGAGACATGAGTTCTAACACTCTTGTTTCTTGATTGTTCATCCAGTTCAAGTGCTTCAACCTTAGCAACCAATGTATCTAGACCAGTTGTCTTGAGATCTATGGTGTTCTTGAACATGGAGACTGTTTGCTTCCAACTTTCAGGCAAAGTGTGGAGCATCTTCTTGTTCAGTTCCTCAGTGGTATATTTTAACTCCAAGATGTTCATCTCAGTAACAAGTTGCATAAATCTATGGAGTTGCTGAGGAATTGACTCACCCTCAATATGATGAAAAGTTTCATATTGTGATCTAAGGGTGTCTTTCCTTATGCTTCGGATCTCATCACTCCCTTCACAGAGAGTGTGAAGTATCTTCCACAGGGAATTTGCTGTCTTGTAATTCTCACACCTGATCAAGATTTCTTCTGGCAAAGCCATACTAAGCAAGCTGTATGCTTTAATATCGACTTTGACCTTCTTGACATCATCAGGTGGTAAGTCCTTAGTGCTGATTGGCTGATTCTTGTCATTATAGTCCGGCCCAAGAGTGGGTGGAATATAAGGACCTTGAGTGATGGACTCCCACAAGTCAGAATCTGTGTAGTTCACATGATTCCTGAACTTGATCTTCCAGGATTTAAAATCAGCTTTGGTTTCCAACTTTGGTGGTTGATAAGATCCTCCACCAAAAGTACTCATGTTTAATGCAAAAGGATGATTCAAAACTTAAATGCTTAAATTGACAAATCTATCAAAGACGTAGATCTAGTATTCATGGATTTGAATATAGATCTAAATCAAACAAGCAATGAGAGAATGCTTGCTGAATGACAAGTCGTTGATTTAATTGTTTGAAAATCAATTAAACAATTTTAATACTGATAGATCAATTGATCTAGATCAATGAGCACCAAGGCTCTGATACTACCTGTGATTATGAAGCCTTTACTGTATTTCAATCATTGGAAAAGATCAAAAAGGATCTGGGCCACTGTGACACAGCCAAACTTACCAAGTACAACATGACTTGCTGGTTACAGGGCCACAACTACAAACCGCATGAGCTTAAAGGCAGAACAACTGGAGAATTGCGGAGGATGATGGAGCATGTGATGAAGGTGGAATTAGAAACTGGAGTCTAGTTCAGAATCACTGCTCCACATCCAAAAGAAACAACAAAGTAAACTTGTTGCTGATCCAATAACAGTTGAACCAAAAGATCAGCACAAGGAAAAAGAAACACTGATCAGAGAGCCAAGGGCAGTGATCCCAGGAAAAGTATGGCCTCTGGGAACAACTGTTCGAGAGATTACGGAGAAGAAATCAACTCTCATAGAGCTTTATGATCATATCACAACTCCCAGTTCTGTGGAAGAACACAGGATTATGGCCTGGAAATATGATCCAGACTGGGATTGTGCAATAATAAAGAGGACATCTGGAAGGATTCAATACTTCCATGATGTGGAAGCTCTGCTCAGCCTTCCGGAGCAAGATATCAGGGATCTACAGAGCATCCCATTGTTCAACTACCCAATCCATCTCAGGGGGAGAGACTTCTTGCAGCTGTAAATGGTATGAAGTCCAGTTTTACTGATGATGTGCTCATGCAAACAAAGAGAAATGATAAGGAGCACAAAAGAATGAAACAAAGTCAGAAAAGAAAAACAGCTGAAGTCTCATCCCTTGTAGATGATGATCTGCTAAAAAGAGTGGGATGTAACAGAAGCTCACACACCATCAAAAGCATCACAGGAAATCAATTCACTTGTCCTATCTCAGAATGGGGATACGTTGAAAAGAATAAAGAGATGGTGTTGCTGAGAAATGCTGATGGGAAGAAGGGTGAAAAGATAAGAATCTTTGATCCAATAGAGCTAAAGATGCTGCATCCTAGCTACACATCATACCTTCATGACAAATTCTTCCCAAAGCTAACAGACGAAAAAGCCCAGAATGATCTCTGCCTGTACGTGCACATGATACAAGTTATAGATAAACTACATGCAAAGGCACACAAGAGAAGGAAGCATGAGGCTGGGCTTCTCAAAGGCACAAATAGCTGAGGTGTCTGAGCTCAGAATCTCAGAAGAAGACGAATTGGAAATTGTACATAATGATAGTGTAGTGGAAACACTCACTACGAAAGAAGATGTTTTGGGTCTGAGCTATGACACGCTGAAGAAGATCAGCAGGATGAAGATCAAGTACAAGTACGATGATCAGAAGACTGCTGTATCTTACTTCTACAATAAGATGATAGCTAGAGTTAAGGAGCTAGCAGTTTTGAAAGACTGATTACAAGGAGCTAAGCCTAAGGGGGAGTATTGTTGGATCTAGATTGTATAGGACTAGATCATTTTTGTATAGGCTTAGTACTTGAATTAAGTCTTGTAATTAACACTTGTAATAGTCAATATATATATATATATATGTGTGCATTGAATTTATAGGTTAACCCCGTTATATATATGTGTGTTGATTTGTGACTTGACAGGAGAGAATATACTTGGATGAATTTCCTGAAATTGACCAAGTGTAGGAAACATCTACGGATGAACATTATTGTTAATCCGTAGATATGTTTCTTACAAGACCAAATGATCAAGTGAAAGTTCCTGCGGATGATCAAGATACATGAAGTGAAGACTCCTACGGAAGAAGGATTTCCTACAGAAGAACAACTCTTCTACGGATGACCAAGTCATCTACGGAAGAACAAAAGTTCTGCGGACGACAAGATTGCTGCGGAAGAACATTATACTTGTGCGATTGCAAATACCAAGAAGTCAAACAAGTCAACACAATCAATATCAAATCCCGAGAGATCTGGTGTTTCCTTAGCCGACTCAAATCATCTATAAATACGAGTCCTAGGTTTCACATCTCGGTGAACACAATCAATCAATATTACGGCTGTCGAGTTACATCATTGTGCAACCCTAACCGCCGTCACATCAACTTCAACATTATTCGATACACTGAATTCGATTGTTCATAGTTATTCGTTATTATTTTTTTGTAATCATTACATTACAGTTAATAAAATACGTTTGAATAATTATTGATTTTGCATTTATGGTGTTTCTGTAGTTGTGTTCATCATTAATCATTAAACCAATTAAACGTCAATTAGTGATAATTCCGCGATTATTAAATTGATTTATTTTAATACTGATAATTCCTGAATTGAGATCCTTGGATTCACACAAAATTTTAAGGGGAGCGGTCAGGATTTTTCCATATACATATCATAAAAAAAAATTTCGTTTAGGGTGGGCGGCTAACCCCCACCCCAACATGTAGATACGCCAATGGTGTCAACCCGAGAACTTAGTCGACTGAGACTAAACCCATTTAATTAAAGTGTTTGTGAGTTTGAGTAGAAACTTACCTAAAATCAACTTAAGCTACGTATATATGAATTTTACGTTAAATTCTAAATACATACGTAGTAAATGTATGGATTTTGTGAGCGGACTCAGAAGAGTTAACACTAAATCGTTCTTCCTATTAGAGTATGCAATTTTGACAGCTTCTTTTGTCGTTTTCGCGACTGACTGCTAGGTTCAGAGTAACCAGTCCCGATAGATCGTTAGGTTCGAAATCCTCTGTTTTTCAAAAATAATAATAATAATAAATGCATTATAAATCAAAAGAATACGTAGCCAGTGGTATGAGCTCGCCTTTTTGCCTCCCCCCCCCCCCCCAAGGCGTTTTTCAATTCTTTTGTTTTCCCATAATATTATTTACATGTAATTTTTTAAAGGTTAATTTTTATAATGTTTATAATATTCCTTTTCTTATTCATTTTTAACTAGACTAGTTTTTATACCCGCCACGCGTTGCGCCGGCGTACATAGCGTGATAAACCAAAGACTACAATTGACCGTCTCGTTACCAAACTGAATTTACGTCAAAACATAAATTAATTCGAATTTATGTCGTCAAATGAAAATGTATTATATCTGACACGACTCCAAACAAAATTTATGTTGAAACGTAATCCAACTCAAAACATACATAAAAATAAACAGGTAAGTGATGTATAGACTACAAATACCTCGACTCGCTTACAAACTAAATTTTAGTTGTAAAATTTGCACTAACAACATCGATGGCCACCGCAATTTCCTGGAAAATTTGCAAATCATGTGTCCTTATTCTTCACCAGCACCGTTTCTTGGTCATGTAGGAAAGGCTAATGCCTCGACACAACGGTCTCAGCCTCCATACACGGCTGAAGACATCGGTCATGCCATAATGGTTAACGCCGGAGACATCATTCATGCCGGAAAGGCTAACGCCTCCAGCGGCGGAAGTCGTGCAAGCGGGCGAGGCTATTGCCTCCACGGACGGTAACCCTCAACCCTCTTTCACAACTCTCCGTTGGAACCCACAAAAGTAAACTTAATACAAAAGGTGGTAAAATACAAAAAATAAAAACCTTTATGGTCAATATCAAAATAATATAAAATATTCTATTCCTTCAATTGCTTTTTAAATATATAGAGTAATTTGGCCTTCATTTAACATAATATTATTTTAATATTTACATTATTTTATTATTTAACTAAATAAGTTTTAGAATGCTAAATTTTTCAACCCTAAAATTTTCAACTCACTATGATGTTTATTTCTATTTACTTTTGATATAACTATTAACCAAAACCGAGTTGACTCAACTCCCAACCATAATGACTCTCTTTTGTTATAAAAATAACCATTCATATAAATTATTTAGTTATTTTGTATCCAATTAACCCTGTACAATAATTGAAAAACATACCAAAAAGATGCTGTCGTCCAAATCCACCAGCCTCAATTATATCCCTCCGTGTTCCTACTTCCTGCCCTCTTATCCACCTACCAATCATTTTGTTTTTCAATGTAATAAAATATTATATTTCTTACATTCTTTTTCAAAAATATTTTGTGTCATACATGATTTAATAAAAGATCCAATTATCAAATACTTAAAATACTTGTTTATGAACAAAAAAGAAATAAATTTAAAATTATGAATTTCTTAATTATCAGGTAAAATAGTTGCTAACATGTAACTTAAGCATGACAAAACATATACTTCAAAAGTGTTTTGAGTTCAAGTTGAACGAGTCATAAAAATGAAATATTATGTTTTATTATTATAGAGGAGGTGGTGGTATCTTGGATGGTGAATATGGTGGTGATGGTGTGTCTACAACTTTAGAATATGGTGGTAATAAACAATGATGTTGCACGATGTTAAGTTATTTGCAAAAGTTACTATTTATACAAATTTTGTTGTGCAACTTATTTTGATTAGCTCGAGTAAACATTATTTAATTAATGGTTATTAAAAAACAAGTCATGATACATGTACATAGAATATATTTTTTCAAAAATAGTTGTATGCAAAGAGTAATAATGTGTCTTCATCATTAGTTTTTTATGAAACGTAAGATTTAATTGTCCCCAAATAATTATAATCAAGATTCTTTGCACAATACTTTTGATCAATTAAAAATCCTTCTCTTAATCATTATCAATTATTTGTTTTCGTGTTGGTTAACCGCACTAATTATTTATTTCTGTGTTTCATATCACCGCTCTTTTTGACTTGCAATTTGATTTTTCATATTATTTTATTTATTAAATTAAAGTTTAAAATATTAAGAGAGAAACAAAAACTTACACTCAAAACTTTAAAACATAATGCTAACATTAAAATTGCAAATATATATATTATTTTTATGGAATTGAGAGAGAAAATTTCTAACAAACCTTAAATTAACTTAAAACACATATAATAAAAATACAATTGAGGAAATTGTTTAACCACGATGAGTCTCAACAAACTTTGTAGTTATAACTAGTAAACACATTATTCACTTAATCAATGTTTTCTTTAAGAAAACATAGCATTGCTAAAACAACTAACTTAAAAAAAGTTATAATTGTTTATCTAAAGAAACTATAAAAACAAACATCAAATATGATATCAATTTATTATAACTGAAGTAGAAAATACATAAGGATGGAGGAGTGCATCTTAGGGGCTGTTTAATTGCGCTGACTGAGTAAGATCTGACTGAGTAAGAAGCTAACCCAGTAAAAGCTTCTGACTGAGTCTGCATCTGACTGAAACTGGCTGTTTGATTTAGTAGCTGAATGACTCTGCTGAATATACATACACATATACATACCCATCTACATACACATCTACATACCCATATACATATACATATGCATACCCATATACATACACATCTACATACCCATATACATACACATCTATACCCATATACATATACATATACACATCTACATACCCATATACATATACATATACACATCTACATACCCATATACATATACATATACATACCCATATACATATACATATACATACCCATATACATACACTTCTACATACCCATATACATACACATCTATACCCATATACATACAACATATACATAATATATACATACCCATATACATACACATCTACATACCCATATACATATACATATCTGAGCAATCAACAAACAAATCCAAAATATACATACACATCTGAGCAAATCACCGAAGCAACCAATCATCTCTGTCGACCGCGACCTTCATCATCATCATCACCGAAGCAACCATCACCACCCCCAAATCAAATGACCGACACCCATCATCATCTGGTAACACCATCGACCATCATCCTCCTTGGTCAAATCTTCAACCTTAACACCACACCCATCAACCGCAACCATCATCATCTCATCCAATCATCTCTGTCGACCGAACCATCAACATAAAGCCCTAAATCAACACTAATACGACTCGTGATGAAAGGCAGGGGAAGGCGGAGGAAGAGGACCGGGAGGGCGATAAAGAAGATGAAGATGACCGGGAGGGGAGGGGCGGAGGTCGGGGTCACTTGGCGGAGGTCGATGAAGAGGAAAAGGAGACCGGGTCAGTCATTAAAAGGAAAAGGACCGAGTCAGTGGAGGGAGACCGGGTCAGTAGCATTTTGATTGCAAAACAAACGGGCTGACCGGGCTGACCGGGCTGACCGAGTCAGCCGGTCAGGGTCAGCCCCGGTCAGAAGTAATCAAACGGGGCCTTAGTCATCTTCGATAGAGTGGAATGGTGTTCCCGGCTTCCGACATCCGCTGCTGAAGCTTCTTTGGAGCCGGGAGGGGCACCCACCCCCGCCCCCCCCCTTTTCGTAAGTAGTGTTAATTTTCGGCTCGTAGTGTAATTTTTGGTCCGGTTGTGAATTTTTTTTAATAAATATAAAGTCTGCCTCCCGTAAAATAGTTTACTTTCGCCCTTACCCCCGCCCCCTAATATTTGATTCAAGCTCCGCCATTGCCGGCATCCACTGCTCCTAGCTCACTCCTCCCGAGTTTCTTTGTGTTCGGTCCAATTCGGGAGAATACTTCATTGTTACTTCCTTTAGGGTTGGTGCTCTCCACGTCAACTTCCACCTCAGTCTTTGTCTCTCATGTCTTGCATTACGTCGAGACCTTTCGTTCACCCTAATAAATACTAAAGTGATACTTTATACACTTAACTACTATTTGTTGTGTTATTGTGTGGACCTAAATCTACAACATTGACGGAACATAAATTTTTAATTTGATTGTTTCAATAATATGTTTTGTATTTGTAACAATTGTTTTAGGGTGGACGGAATCGTCCAGCGAAAGAAGGCCGATCAGCTTCTACAACTACTTTCCTCACTCACAGACACCCGATGAAGATTGTGAACCTTTCGTTCCTCTCACCCCACTCACAGCTCACTTCTCATTCTTCCTTCTTCATTCGCATCCAACTCCACTTGCCTCCTCTTAGAGTATCATAACCATTTTTCATCTATACTTAAAATCATTACATTTTCTTCTATTTATTAATTAAATAATATTTTTATACCTTTATTATTATCTTCTCCCTCTCCTTCACTCACAACCACTTAAAATACATTAAAATACTATAGGATTTTAAACAGTGTTTCTCAAAAATACAGATTAAACAGTAAATATTTCTTATCATTCACTCGCAACCACTTATAACCATACCATATAATCTAAAAAATACGCTCACATCAATTTAGAAAACGAGATATGAATGCTCTTAATAACATAAGATGACAATTATTTTATCCCTAGACATACCATTTGAAATTAAAACCTTGTGTTACATGTCCCACCTATACCCACCCATTTTTATGCTTCAAAATATTGTGAACATTTATAGTTAAAATATCTTAGAATGGGAATCCCCAAATTTCATGACACAAAGTTGTCACTTTATGCAAAATTAATAAAAGTTTTGAGGCAGTTGAACAATTGTAGGGCCATCACAAAGATATCACACACCCAACTTTTGTTTCCTTTCAGTTTCCCTTCATGATCACACTATGAATACTACCCCTCCATCCCCAAATTCAATCACAACACTTCCCTCTGCTCATCTTTGCAACAATTCTACATTTGCTTTCAAAAAGGATTCAAAACACTAATTTGAAGTTCTTTGATCTGGTATGTCAGTTTCATCAATACCCATATTGAATTTGTGTTTGATTTCACTTGCTTGACAGTATGATTCGGTGAACTTTAAGAAATTTAACAATTTCTTGTGAATTTGGTACTGGTTTTGTATCTAGATTATGGTGAATTCGTTGGTTTGGGGGTTTCCGTTTTCTGATGGTTTGATTGATTTTTAGTTTGGTTTGTTATTATGATTGCATTTACTTGAACACTTGATGGTTTGCTATGTGGGTATGATCAAAGATGTTCATTTGATTGAAATATCACAAAATTGATTGGTTCTTCATAGTTTTGTCAAATTTCAATTTGGGTGATGTTGTCAGTCCGTATCATTTACTGAAACAAGTGTCTTCAGATCATGATTGGTTTAAGAGTGATTGATTACTAATGATATTTGTTCTTGAGCATATATAGCGCTTTGATTATATAAGTAGTTTTCAATTTGGATGCTAATTAATGATTTGGGATTATAATCTTGAGGATCAAATTCAGTTTTATGATAATTTGTTGTGATGATTGTGGGCAAGTGAGTAATTTTATCTTGGAACTTCACTAAAAGAGCAAAACTTTGTGTGATCTATGAACATCATTTGATAAATATTATTGCAATCCTTTCATATGTATGTTCTTTCGCAGGATAAACAAAGTGCAGCATCAACGATGGGATCCGGTGATTGGTTGAAGAATATAATTAGCTTAAATAAAGCAAGGAAGCAAAAAATCAAACAAAACAAAGGTATGCAATTCCTCGAATGTTTTATACGCGTGTGTTTACGTTCACATAAACATGATATGTGGAATTTATGGTTCTACCTGCGTTTTCCATTCATATTATATGTTACTCACTACATAGAGAGTAGAGTGAAACAAAGTAAAAATAATAAAATTTGAGAAGAAAATTGATATATTATTGAATGATTAAACAATATATCAAGCTCCCTTTTAGGGAGTTTCTGAATTGGCAGGTATTGTCAAATCTCAGAAATTAAAATGATAACATAGAGATGATATTAAAACACGTGTAAAATGATAGTCTGTAATTCAAATGTAACTCAAAACAAAATAATTCAAAGTTGTTAAATTGGTAAAACCGCTAAATTTGAATCTGGAGCTCCAAATAAAGAATTTGGGATGAGATCTTTCCATCTATTACTTATGGGCTCCCTAACTTCTAATAGAGTTAAAGTCATGCGCATTTTCAGTTAGGCTCTTTTCTAGCCCTCTGTCTAATTTATCTAAATACGAGTCTATAACTCTTGGTTCAGCCGAATATCGCATAGCGTGAACAGAAAAGATCAAAACTGTCGTTTTGTTTCATATTATTGCAGTCCTATTTTATAACCAAACTGGAAACCAAAAAAGTTTTAAGTTTAAAGTCTTTTGCTATACAAGCAACTCTTAAGTCTTGGCAAATTGTTTATAAATTGTTCCCATGTATTTTATTCTTTACGTGTATAAATATAAACTCAAAGTTATATGGTTCTTAACTTCATCTATATATTATATCCGTCTTTCTAACCCATGGCAACTTTCTTACAGGATTTTTCACTACCTGAAACAAATGGTTTTGTTTTAAAAACCCGTTTAACAGAGGAACCACAAATATTGTTAACAACGGTAATCGGCATCTTGAGGCTGTTGGTCTTTTTGCTGAAGATATAGCGGCAACACGCATTCAAACTGCATTTAGGGGATTTAAGGTATGTAAGTATGTAACACTTGGCAATGCTGGTTGCAAAATATTTTCATGCTTCACAAAAAGCATTTGACTTTAAGCTTAGCTTAATAATTGGTAAATGCCTAAATTTTACTCTGATGTGTAAACTTTTTGTTTATGTTTTTAGGCAAGAAAATATTACTGCAGTACGAAACGTATAGTAAGATTGCAGATGCTTATGGAAGGTGATTTTGGCAAAAAGCAAAGCTTGAATACGTTAAGAAATCTTCAATCATGGAACAAATACAAGCACAGATAAGAACACGCAGGCATGCTATGGTGGAAGAGAACGGGATCAAGCAAAAAAAGATGAAATCAGTTGAGGCTTGATGCTAAAGTCCGTGATGCTGAGGTAATGCAAATTCTGTCTCTGGGAAAAAAACATTTAACCAAAAAAGTAAAGACTTCAACTTTGTCAATAATCTGAGTGAGGGAGCATAAAAAGCTTTGTAACAAAAACAGAAAGAAGATTCAATCTGATCACACTAACTATGCGAAATACCAAATAGAAGAAAAGATAATGAATTTGGATGTTACTATAATTCTAAATTCATAAAAAGTCTCGTTGACTTGATAAGTCTAAATTATTGGATAATTGATATAAATCAAGTCAACATTTGATCTTTTGCATTTTCAACTAATTGTTCATAAACTTGAAGGAAAATATTATACATTCATTGTTAGGGTCACTTTAAGTTTTTATGTACCAAAGTTGACCAATGTTTTGGTCAAAATTGCAGGTAGAGTGGAAAGGCAGCCATCATACGATGACTGAGGCTCTTGCACGGGCTAAACAAAGAGAAGAAGCAACTATAAAGCGTGAGCGGGCAATGGCATACGCATTCTCTCATCAGGTAAACTTAAACCACATGATCTTATCCATTGACCGTTGACTTCTTCTAAGTCATTGTAATACCGTTGACTTTTTTTAAATTTGCAGTGGAGGGCACATTCTAATTCCAACTTTGGCGTAAATGATTCGGATCTCTCCACATATAACTGGGGTTGGAGTTGGATGGAGAGATGGATTGCTGCTAGGCCATGGGAAAGCCGAGATCTAGTTGGGTCAACTCCAAAGAAAGTCAACAGTCCACCAAAGAAGAAGTCATCATCAGTGAAAAAGTCAAACTCACTGAAAACTTCCCGAACGGTAACAAACCATCACTAAACCGAAGGTTATCATATGGGTCGTCTGTTAAAGCTGAGAATGCTAAAACAAATCCCGAAAAGCGCACAACAAAGTAACTTGATCGGTTAAATATGGTGCAATAGGCTTAGGAAAATGGTTGAAATCTTTGAGTTCTTTTGGTGTGGAGTGGTTTGACAGAGTAGTGTTGTTGCCAAGAAATGGTAATAACTAATAAGAACACTCTCTGGTTGTTATTAATATTATTGTTTTGTACTATTTACTTATCTGTAATTTATGTTGTAAATAAATTTATAATAATGGCTTTTGGGTTGAACTTAAAAGACTTAAGTGTAACAATACGCATATGGCTTTTTAGTTAGGGAAAACAAGCCGAACATGATGGGGAAAACCGAAACATGAAACGTTAACACGAGTATCTTAGTACGAGATTAGTTTTAGAAAATTTTTATGGGTTTGAAACTCGTATGGTATTATGTGATACCTAAATCAATTTAAATGTTTAAAACAATTGGTTGGTCAGTTTTAAAAAACTTAATAATTTTAAGAGTTAGGTAAACTAATTAGTCCACAGGTGACACTTTTGGTCACTGACTTACAAATATCAATAATTTATACATACACCATGATAGTAATACTACCGAACATATTTACACATGATAAATATTATATTGCACCTTAAATAATCATTATCCATTTTTCATTCATGTATATGATTAACTAGATTTTTACCCGCAGCGCGTTGTTGTAGTATTGTACGCAGCGTGATAAAGTATAGACTACAATCGATTCAGATCGCTTTCAACTAAGTTTACGTCAATATGTAAAGTGACTCGAAATATACAGTTAAATAAAAATGTATTATATTGACCAAATTTTTCCAAAAAAAATTAATGTCGAAACATAGACTCACAATCATTTCACTCGTTTCCAAACTAATTTTCGTCGAAACGTAGAGTAAAAATAATGTATTATATTGACCTACCCGAGACGTTTTCATACAAAACTAAAGTTGAAACGTAAGCGTATATAAAATTAAGCACGCTGACTTTTATTTTTGAGCTGAGTATCTTCCTTCCGCATGTTTTAAATTGTAAAGAATTATATTTGACAAAAAATTAAAAAAAGAATGAAAAATTGAAAAGAAATTTTTAGCTCTTCCAATGATTCTAAACCCAATTCTTTTGTTTAAAAAAAAAAAAGAACAAACCATTAAAACAAGAAGCAAGTTATGCTTCAAAGTGCGAAGTGTACTAATAAAAAGAAGTCCCACCGACTTATAATTGTGTATTAGTATAATGGTTGAATAAGAATATTAGTCTCATACTATTAAAATTTAAAATTTATTGTTTAATATTTTGTTATATCATTAATTATTATCTTAGATATTACAATTTTAATTCACATTATCTTGAAGTGAAAATTTCACCTATGTAAGAAAAGAACCGCCTACTTTGTCGGCGCACTGACCAAAGGCCTACCTTAGCGCACGAGACTCACTTTACCCTTGCTACCCTGGCTAAACGGTGTTAGGAAAAGGAGGGATAGAGTTTTGAAATAGTTAATCGGAGCTGAGAGTGAGAACCAATAGATGTGTCACAAGAACACAGTGATTAAGTGGTGAGTGTCTCCTAATAGTGTTGGTGATTTATGATAGAGGAATGCAAACTATATTATTAAAACCGAATATTTTTTATTTAATATTTATAATTTGTTTCAAACATATTTGTTTTACTCCTATAAACTTTCAAAGTATATTATTCTTTTAAATTCGGAGTATTTGTTGTGATATATTTTATTATTTATTTTTGATATAAATTTATTTAATATCGAGTCAAATCAAATATAGCAAATTTTACTTTTATTTTATATCATAAATAGATCTTATTTAATTTGAATATACCATTGCGACACACATAATTTTATATTCATTCGATATAAACTTTATTAAACTAAAGAGGGACAAATAAAAAGGTGAATGGAGTGATGGGTGTATCGCATGGGGGACCTGAGGGAATCCATCCCTCTAGACGGCGAAAGATGGGATTTTGGGGTTATCTACGGCTATCAATTTTCGGTTATTTGCCCGTCAATATCTCCCTCCATTCAACTATTAACACAAATTTATATCATCTCTCCACTTTTGAAAATAAGCTATGTCAGCACACTTATCGAAGATTCATCAAATATGAGTTGTTGTCACAAGTATGAATGATTTATCTTAAACGAATCAACAAACTTTTCTTTTGTGGTTCACAACCCTAATAGTTTGGTAGATTCCAAAGCCCAAACACTACAAACTTAAGAATCTACATTGGTATAGATGATCGTGCGAAGTTACGTCTTGTAAAATATTATTTTCTAGCAATCTAAAATGTAATAATGATATGTTTGGAAAGAACATCACGAAAGGTCTACATAATTTTGTGATGGTGTCATTAGATTGTATGATACACATATATTGCGTAGAAGGTTGATTGTGTATTAGGTTGAAGGAATTGTTCTATACGTATTGTTCTATACTCTCATTAAATTTGTAATTTAACTGTGAAACATTTGTTAATAGTATTGTTTCTTATTAGGTAGTGTTGATGTACGTTGTATTAGGTTTGAAGGAATTGCCTACTAGCATGGCGGGGTCAACACATAAGAGGTTACCACCAGTATCCCACATCTTGAAGCGATGGCCTCACGAGTTACGTGTTTTTGCCATGCATTATTTGGTGTCATAGGTTCAAAAAACAGTATCGACATATTAAATTAATCGTCGTTATTCAAGTGTGGAAGTAGAACGACATCAAAGATTTCAGTTATGATAAATGAAAATCAATTAGTATTACTGGGATATACCCTATTTGGTAATTGTGAAATTAATTTCTGTTTCAA